>UELV01148849.1:0-28547 GCA_900490015.1 Megastigmus stigmatizans | reverse complement strand
GTTAATAACATATTTACAATATCCCCATAGCAACCGCAGCCGTAAATCTAATTTTTCTTTTTGATTATTCCAAATACTCTTTCGAAAGAAATCAAAGAAAAATGTTAATGATTTATTAGTATTTGGTAAAAGTAGAAGGAAATTTAAGCTTAAAGAATTAGTGCAATGCCGAAACGACCAACGAGTTTTTTTGAATATTGTCGTTCAAAACAACGTACATAAAAAAAACTGTATTTATCGACTCCTGATTCTGAAAGTGATACGTCGACGTCTTCATTAGAACAGGGAGATATTGAAAGTAAAATAAAATAGAGAGTTACTTAAGTATATCATAACTAAATTCAATATTCTGAAATCTTAATGAATTGAAAGACTTAATGAAAAGACTAATTTAAACAACCGATGAAAAAATACTTATTAGATTTTGGTATTTTTCAGTCGACAAAAGTAATCTTTATAATTTTAAACAAAAAACTAACTTTTAAAAATTACAACATTATATATCATCTAAATTATTCATCGATTTTATTTACTTAATATATGAATAGGAATGCAAGAAAATTTGGGTGAATTTATCGAAACTGTAAACGTCAATGCACTATGGCTATTCGAATTATAATTTTTTATTGTTTTGAAACTATGGCATCAGGTATGGCATTATGTATGGAAAATGGCCCATAGCCATACTTTCTGTCCATACTGCAGCCATACCAGGGCCTTACTAAATATTTTTACACGGGGATTAACGATAACGCTCATCGATAGATGGCTTCTTTGCACTACTTTCGCTTGTGTATATCTTTGTGCAGTTAATTATTTTCAAGAGCAAAAAAATAATATTTCCATAAGCACAATGGATTGCAGGAAATTCACATTCGCCGATATCAAGAAAATGATTATTTTTGCCCACGAATACTTATGCACGTAGACTCACGTTGAATCCAGCAAACAGTCACCTATTTCAATAATATCAAATCAACGAAAGAACCGCAATCGAATCGTTACCACGTTTCAAACACGTTCAAACACCCGCATCGGCGAGCCAATCGATTTTCGAATTCGCACCAATTGCGAATTCATACACGCATCGGCTTGTCAACCTTATATACATCGGATTCTGGTCGTCACGCGGCGGCGGCGGCAATCGGCATCATCCATCGCTGCGCACACACGACACACACTCGCTCATCTACTAACATAGAGAGATCGAGGATGCAGAGAGCAGGAGGCAGTAGGTAGTAGGCCGGGTCTCGTCGCTGGCTTATTAACCCCCGAGCGCTTATGGATCGGCTTATTGACCTACAAAGTGCCGTCGGCCTTTCGCGATATCATTTGCCTCTCTCTGTATACCTCGACTCTCGCTCTATATTTGGATAGCTTTGACCGGACGTTCATTAGAGGCTCGCGTGTGTGGCATATGGGAGCGCGGAAATCTGTACGTGTGGCTATGGGAGACGAGATGTAACTTGGGCAATGGACTTGATGGCAGCATTATTTTTTGTTTAATTCCTACGAGCGAACTCGGCTTCCTATTACCGGAAGACTTGGACGAGGTTAATTATTCATTTTTGACCGAATTAGTAGTGTGCAAATCAGGTTAATATTGCTGCGTGTTGCATCCCGTAAATGGATTGATTATTTCCTTTTGGATATTCGTACTCGAATTGAATATTCCTATTCGATAAGAAGAAGAAAAAAATGATATTAAGCTTTCGAGTTTTAATCATCTCTTGATAGTCGTATTCAATCAAGCCTCCAAATCCATGCGGATCACAATTACAATTGTTTAATTCCGAGTCTATATCGACGACACGTATAATAGTTACTCCGTTTCACTCGATCCACTTAATCCTGCACGCATTTCATCCGTTAATCCGTACAGATTTAACTTCCGGACCCCGTCCCCTGGAATCGTTATAATCTTATCTTGGCGATTCCAGAAGGTCAGAAGCTCAGAGTGGCGGGGGCCACTTGCACACCGGGCTTGATGAAATCCGCGTTTTTTAACAGGCCCTTGAGACTTAGCGTCGCATTAGCAGGCGATTAGACCGGATTACTTATCTTTGTAGCACAGCCTATATAAAGCTGCGTGTACTTGATTGTCCGAGTGGAGAAGGTGAAACTCATCTTGTGGATCAGTGTGGATTATTGTGATTTTTATAGAGTAATTGTGTCGCCGATGGAAATGAAGGGTATGTATCTATTATGTTGATGATGTAAATTTATGACATTATAATTCGGAAAATAGCAGAATATCGTCGGTCCAGTGGGAAAAGGGCCTATTCATCGAGGATATTTTTTTCTTTCAGCTTTAAGCTGATAGCAATGACGCGAAAAATTAAAAATATATGTAAATAAATAACATTATTGTAATATTATAATAATATTACCATTACTATTATTTATTTATAATTTTAATTTTCCGTACCATTATATGATATCAACTTAAAATTGAAAGAAAAAAATATCCTCGACAGATAGGTCTTTTATCAAACTCTAAATTTCAGTTGAGCCGTTTTACAAACTCAAAATTCAGATGGATCCTTTCCCAAACCCAGACAAATTTTGTTTTCCACCGAACCAAGGAAATGCATATACATATATTTATATATGTATTTGATTTTAGAATTCGCTTGAAATTTTTTAAATTAAATTTATGTACTATAAGTACACTGAGAAAAAGATGTCTCACATTAAATGAACGATTCATTAACCTTGCAATTAACGACTATTACTTATATTAAGGAATGATAAGTTTGTTATTAAGCTCTAGTTCTTAACTATTAACGTACGCCTGCATTTAATATGTCATTCGTGCTGTTATTATAAGTGCAGATAAGAATACTTAATAGTTAATGAATATGTATTAACATTAATGTAACATTAATGTATTAACATTTCCTCGACGAGATCGAGGAAATGGAAAAAGACAAAATTTATGAGCACATTATCATTATGAAATGAGGAGTTTGCGACCTCGTACGGTTTAAAAGATGTCGAGAGCTTATTCCCGATGTACGCTAGAGACTTAAAAATTAAGAAAGCACTACAGATTAAGAAGTCGACGTTGAAGATGGAAAACTATCTATATGCTACATTTGGCTCACATTTACACCAACCGAAGTCATAAACATGATAGCATACTTTTCGAAGCCCGGATATTTTTCCATTTTTGACTGAAACGGATGTACAAAGCAATTAATAATATATTAACACTACTGTTCTCTATGAGAATAACCATATACATTTATTAATGATTTGTAAAAATTTTTATGACAATATATATTATATTTCAATTGAAAAATCTGTTTGATTGTTATTTTTATTATATTACTTCAAATGCTCTTCACGTAAAACTATTTACATAAAAATAAAATTAAACATATTTTTCATCTACATTCAACATTTTGCAGTATATAATATTTTCTGTAATTTCTCCAGATGCTTACGGTAATAGGCCCTTTTCCAAACTCAAATTTCAGCTTAGTCCCTTTTTCAAACTAAGAATTCAGATGTGCCCTTTTGCCACCGAACCGACGATATATTCTCGTATAATATTTATAATAATAAATAAATCATTCGCACAGTTAATTCTAATCGAGCTCGGTAATACTGATAAATTCGACGTGATCTTGAGATTGACCTTTTATAATTTATTACAATCATTCTCATTAATAATCTAATAATACTCTAATACTCTAATAATGTATCTTAATAAATTTTCGTCGTTTTTTATAGAAATTCCTTTAAACTTAATTGATTTCAATTATTTTTAATCGATATTACGTATATATATAGTTAGAATAATAAATTATGTTAAAATGAACTTTTTCATCAATGAAAATCGCTCACATTCAAGTATAATTAACCACCTAAGCTTCCAGCCTAACACAAATCAAATCCTATCCATAGCATATGGCGTTCCACTAAAAAAAGAGAAAACACAACGCGTCTCACAATTAGCACCTATCGCGCGTTCAGCCAAACTAAAATGAGCATCGCGGATGATGCATCGGCAGTTATACGCCAGATACACGGGGGGAGGGGTCGCATTAAGCCGCCGATTGAGGTAGTCAGCCACCGTAATCCGGCGATTTGACGCATGTTGCCTGCGTCGCGCACGTCTCTGCCTACACTGCACCAGATATAGAAAGGAGGCGAGGTGCGTATTACGCATATAGGGGATGAGAGAGCGAGGGGGGGAGAGAGGCAGGCATAGATCGATCGCAAATTGCATACGTCCGATCGGGCCTCTCTCACCAATGGCCGTCGTACAATTTCGATTATGCCGCGGCGGAATTTCGCGGTCCCCTACTATAATGGATTGGTCGCGTTGTTTTGCGCGCGGGCTTCGTATCGATGTAGCACACGTGCGCAAACGTGTACACGCGGGGCGTACATTCTAAACGTCTAGTATACGCGCCGTGAACTATTTGCCTGTGTGTCATCGGTTGTGAAAATTTTTTATCGCTGCTGCGTCGTTGTGCAGCTATCGAAATTCTAATGCTTACATTTCTAATCTGTTAGCTGCAGTTAGATCTTTGAAAAAACTGATCGATATAACGTTTTATATGCGCGTTTTTAAATTCTGATCTCGGCGAATCGCATAACGGTATCTCGCGATATGCTGCGGAGAATGTAGAGAGGCTATCAAGGCTGTATTTTTTGTATATATCGATTTCGAGTTCGCCGGAATTTCCTACTTTGTGCGGCCTATCATCGTCGTATCAGCTTACAGGACAGAGCGATGGCTCGGTAAAACGTCTATTAGTGCTGTTGATCGTTAAATCGGAAGTGCGCATCTTCCGTCAAGTGTATCCTAACGCTATACCGTGTCTGTGAGAGCTTTGCGCTTAACTAATTTCAGCAACGAGGTATAATGGCTCACGGTCGCCGATAATTTGCTTTTGAATAATCAATCGCACGTTATGCTTTTAGATATACTTGAATGGGTTATTTGAGTGTTCGATATTTTATAAGGTCTTTTCTTTGACGAATTTTCGAATGAAACGAAAAGTGGATGACTATATGCAATTTTTTTAATACGAGTTTCTATGAATTATGTATCGTTTAATTATGCGGCATTGGATTGTACTTGAAAATAACAGGATGTAATGTATCGATTGCGGTATCGATTAATGCGCAGATGCATACTTTATTAAATTTTAATAAATTACAAATCATTTACAGTATGCTTTACATTTACAAGATTGAAGAATCTTCTAGAGTTAAAGTCACCCCATTGGTTTCTATACTTTATCACAAAATTTATTAGATCAATTATTCGGATATACAGATTTAATGGTTTTGTGACTGTGTCCAGGAAATTTTCGAGCTTCGTATTTTACTCGACCGAAATTTCAGAAATTCGTAAGTAATTAGTAGTACACTTTTTCAACTTTCTGCAAAGTTTACTTGATAAAATATTTTGGTTATGTCATTACATATTACTTCATTTTATAATTGAGACAATTGAAGCTAGTCGTTGATTCGAGATTCGAACTGAGACTTAACAGGACTGGAGATTTTGAAGATAAGAAACTTGTTGTTAATTCTGTTATTTTGACCTCTTATATAAGTAGGTCTGTATCTTCATATGCTCTTGCACAAGCTTCATATATGGCACGTAAGGCAAAACATGTTTTCGTGATCTTCGTTGACAAAAAATTACATAGGTGAAGTTGACGCAGTGTGATTATATACTTTTTTTATCTTAAAAATCTCATAGCTTTGTATATTTGTAAATCTCTTTGCATTTACATCAACTGTATAGTGTGCAGGCTATTATCGTCGCCGCAAAAGTACGACCCCATTATAAGCCACACACACACATGAATATACCGCGTAATCTTAATGTCAACCTTTAAGGTGGTTCCACGGAAGGAATGCATAAACTGTCGTTATCGTACGGAAGGGATCCGGTGGGTATAGGGGAATTCAGGATCAATCGCGTACCGACACTAAATTTTGCGCGAGGACGTATACTGTATAGTACTTCTCTCTCTCTCTCTCTCTCAGTCGCTTATATACACGCCGGGCGTGTAATCCGATTTGGAAATGGCCCACGGCGACTCGGGGCCGCCAACACCCGCAGAAACACACCTCGTCCGACTTGCACTCCCTGCGAGTCTGTTACAGTCGAAGTATCAAAATCAAGCTGGCTTGTTACGTGTGGGTGTAATACTGTGGCGCGATACACCAAGCGTTATAACTAAGCTGTGGTTTTTTTTTTGCTGGGTTATTCGTTTGGCGTTGTAGAGATACTCTGGTGTTATGTGCTTTTGTGACATTGTATACCGTGGCGAGTGTAGATATGCGTATTAATTAGTGATTCCGTTCACTTGTTGACAATCTGATTCGGTCAACTCGGGATATATTACGTTATCGATTAGACGGATATAATGCTGAAACATTTGATTTTACAATTTAGACTTTATAGATATCCCATATATATGTCGATTGATAAATTTGCCGTAAAAATTATCTTACGTGAAAGTACGTGATAAAACTCGGAACGGTTTTACCACGTTTTCGAAAAGTCACATTTCATTTTATCCATTGGCATTGTCTACTTCCCCTTCATTTTTATTCTCCCCGCTGGTTTGTTTTACTACAGATCTGATAAAATGAATACACGTTATACTGATTGGTCGGATAATAAAGCACTATTAGCAGTAGAATCGATGTAATCGAATTTACAAAAAGCTACTTTCCATCAGCTGAGTACATTTGCGGTCGCACGTTTCGTTTGAATTCATACTCAACGGCCTGTAAATATCAATAATATTTTTAGCTTATGTAATTGCAGATAATTCTAATATCTTTGTAATATTCTTATTTAAAATTTTCAGTATCTTCTCCCCTTAACGGAAAAAATATTAGAATTATCTGCAAAAGATATTTTTTTCCGTTAAGAGGAGAAGGTACTGAAAATTTTAAATGAGAATATTACAAAGATATCTTTTTTTTTACTTTCACTCACGTATTTGTAATATAAAAACAAACTTTCAGTGCCATTTTAATGCAATTTAAACAATTATTCTAGCTAATATAGCATAATGCTTTCTAATTAGCTTATACAATGTAACTCTTCTGCGCAAGCCAAAGTTTTTTGGAGTTCTGAAACTTTGGTATTTTTTATAACCTAAAATTTTAGTGATTAGTTTCTTATTTACTTATTTTGCCATTTTGACACAATATTTAATTTTTTTTTTAATTGAAATAACTAATATTTTCTACGGTTAATAGTCTAATAATTTTTTTTTATTCAAACCTCAAAAAAAAAACACTGCAAATTTTCAAAATGATCCATCAAAAACTCATGCACAGGAACAATTTTTAAGTCTTAAAAACAATGTTTTGAGACAAATGGCTTTAGTTGAAAAGAATGAAAATTGTTAATAATAGTTAGATATTACGTTTATAAACTATAATATCATTAGTGATTTTTTTTTGGTTTCAAACATTTTCGATAATTTAAATAAAGGTCCAAACAATATGCATTTTTACAAAAAAAAAGCGGAAAAGCGTTTTAAAAATTTATTGCGAATATCTGGGTATCGTCTCCCTCTTAATATTCATAATAAGTACTGTAAGTAAGTTAAAGTCAAATCTCTTCGCTCAATCATCATCTCGTATTCTCCCTCACCGACGAAATAAAGAGCAGTGCAGAAATTGATTTACTCCTCATTGTGTTCCAGATCGCTCCGACTGCAGCGAAATCGTGCGCGCCTCGTCTCGTGAAAATTTCACAATCGATAAAAGGTAGCACACACACACACACACACACACACACACACACATGCATACGCATACACAAACACGCACACAGACAAAGTACGTCCGAGGAGAGCGGAAAAAAGGACCTGCATTTTCCATCGTCCATTTCCTCGCAAAGTACAAAGTTAACAAACAAGTAAAAAGAGGAGAGCTGCAGCACCGAGAGAGAGAGAGAGAGAGAGTGAGCTCGCACCCAGAATCGGCTGAACAAGTCGCTCTCGTACACGTGCAATTGGGTTTTTCTCACTCGACTCGATCTGCTCTACGCCCCGGCTTTTTCTTACGAGCTAAACTTTTTACCGAACGTGTGTGCGACAGAAAAAGAGAGAGAGAGAGAGAGAGAGAGGTAAAAAACGCGTGTAGCAAGAGTTACAAGAGTGAGGAAAAAAAAAGAGACGGTGAGCGGATTCTCTTGTTTTATATATACACGCGGCGCGATTTCTCGCGGGTTTATAATTGAAACCTTACTGACACTATGGACGCGTGAATAATGGCTACGAGCCTGCGGCCAGGGCCTGCGGGAAAAGTCGCTGCAACTTTCGTCAACGCGTTTAATAATACCACGGCTCCCTTCCCCCCCTTCCCTTTTTTTATGGCTGCTCGCGTAGGCGTTTGAGCGATCGCGAGTGTCGTTACAAACTTTTTCTCGTTTGCATGCTAATTCAGAAGTGCGCGACACGTCTTTTCCATCTGATAATACGTGTAATTTAAAGTTCGAATGTTGCGATTAATTACCTTTGAATTTATGCTGTATCTTATTAGAATTGCCGCACAAGGAATTAGGACCCTTGGCTCCTTTACGAAGATTCATACGGTTGAACGAAAAAAATTAAAGAATCCGAGAATTCTTGAATGCTGCGCGAGGGAGAAAAGTATATTCAAAGCACCGGAACTTTGCGAATTTTATTTAGCCGCGCGCAAATTCGTCTGGAAAAATCCAGCAAAAATACTTTCCAAATTCCACAAGTCAAGCCTTGTTGTTTCGAGACCCCCCGCATACAAAGGACCAATCTCAGTGTGTCTCTCTCTCTCTCCCTCTCTCTTTCGTTCTCGCATTATTTACACATCGCGGATAAACTGACCTCTCCTACACGCATATACGCTTCTTTTACTCCCCCGAAAAGTCTAGCTGAACAATTCACGCAGCACTTTTCTCCGCGCACGTGCACAGTTTCCGAGCTTGAACTTTTTAGCACAAGACTCGCTCCCTCTCCGCGGGAGCTGCGAAAGTTTCTTTCTCCTAAACTCCTCGTGTGCACGTACATACCACGCTTGGGGGCGGCGCATCATATACGCTAACACGCAATAATTCAGCTTTCGCGCGAGAACGAGTTTTATCTCTATGGGCGCGAGTATAGAGTCCCCGGACGATCGGCAGGCCAATATAATGACGTATGAGAACGGTTTAGGAAAGTTTCTTTCCTATTCCTCTATTAATTTATCTTCTTCGTAGTCGAAAGTGTGTCTGCTTCGATTGAAGTAATATAGAGGATTAAAAATTGCATGCCTAAATCAGTCGACGTTGTGAAAAGTTAGTTGTTCAGTTTCGTAAATGCAAGTTTTATAAATTTCCCCAGCTTCGGTTGAAAGACGACAGACGCGCAATTATAACTGCGACAGCCGCGCCTGTTTATTCATTAAGTATCGTAACGACTCCCGATCCCTCAATTTTCCCATCCCATACAGTAACTCCTAAATACGCTTAATGACGTTACCTCGCGATCCCACAGTCACCGACGACAACGCGCTCGCACTCGTGCACAATAGCTGGGGGTAAATAACGCGTATATATATATATATATATATATAAAGCACACAACTCACTATCCAAGTCGGCGAGTACAGCTTCGCTGGCAACGTCGAGGCTACGCGTGAGGCATTTGCGCAGCTGCACGGCCGTACCCGCGTGATAATCCCTCAGATCCTGGAGTGCGGCTTCCATGGTCTCGGGTATCCTGTCGACGCCTCCGGCCACCTCCTCGTTGCACACCAGCATCGTCACCACGCAAGCTCTGTGTGTGTATAAGACACAGTGGGACTAAATATATATCTAATATACGAATCGCGCGATACACAGCTGAATGTCTGTGTGTATGTATTACATCGCTATATACTTTCGAGCTGGCCCCCGGGGCTTCGATTCCCGCACGTGTGTATATGCAAAGCAATATGAGATGACGCGGAGCGGATGGAGTTTGCAGGGGAGGGGGAAGGTGGGATTCTAATGTGGTTTCGTCTGTCTGCGAGGAAAGGGTGATGCCGCTGTCTATTCGTTGCCTGCTGCGAGGAAGATGTGATAAGTGTGGATTCGGTGCTCTTTGAGCGACTTAATTAGGAGATTTCGCGCAGACAAAGACTCGCGCGAGGCTCGATTGTTTCGTCTGGATTTAATTGGAATTTGGAGACTCGCGGCCATAGTAATTTGCAGATCTCGTGTTTATGTCAAATGAGAAAGGTTGGGAAGGAAGTATCGATAAGTATATATTTACCCTATAACGATGGTGAAGGTTGAGAGAAAAAAGATCTGCGAACCCCGTCGTGTTCGTTGGTAGTTGTACCTGTGTGGCCGGCAGCAGAGCCAACACTCGGTGCCAGGAACGACGAACATCAATACAATAAAGACCGATACGACAGCGATGAACACTATTTCCAGGCGCAACGACTGCAAAAAAGGAACACACGCCAACTGTTGTACACTTCACTTTTCCACCTTCCACTTCGGTATAGATGCTTTGCATAAATATTTACAACAGCACTTTGAAATGCCGAGGAGGGGTATTGAAGTGCCTATTGAACGGGGGTAAGCATCAAGATCGTACAAAATAGAATTATGAATGTTTGTCGAGCTAATTTGATAATGAAGGATCAAAGGAAGTGTGCGCGGAACAAGTGCATCGAATGGAGAGCTAGAAAAAATGATTGTAGAAACGTTGGGTAGTCACCTGTGTAATCAACGTTGAGACGTTTACTTTACCTTCCAAGGTGTCTTTTAGGAGGTCTTTCGTCCAGATCAACGAAACGTGTAAAAGCATCAACAAAATTTCAAGTAATAAGTACAATGGTAAACAAAGGATTAGTTAAGTACTTCGCATCTTGCAATCACGGAATATCAACTTAGATTGTTTATGATGTTTTTAATTAATTTACACTGTTTTCTGACATTTAGCTTCGATTTTTTTTTATAAAAGTTTTAAAAGCTTGTTGCATTCTAATTAAATAATAACGTATAGTTGATTTTAATGAATAAGTAAATTATTTTAGTTACCCAAAGGAATAGCGCGGGGCTGAATGAGCGACAAGAATACTCTCAAAAAGTCAAAGACGAAAAATCCTTTGTCGAGATGCAGCGTAGCCATTTTGAATCGTTCCTCTCCAGATTTCTTCGGAAAATTTAACTTCGGCTTACTTTCGTCCCAATCCTTAGGTAAATTAAATGTCATCAGATGTGAAATGTTTGACTCCTTTCGTGGTGTTATCGTAGTTTCATCCTCGAAAATCTTATCGCAGAATTGGGTTTTGGTTAATTTAAATTTATTATGCATTTAAGGGAAATCTACAAAGGAATTGTATTCATTGGTGTATCTATCTTATTCATTCAAACTACTCATAAAAAAATATATTTAAAAAAATTTAACTTTTAGAAACGAGAAATAAAATAACAAATAAGCTTACATTTTTTTAAATTAACTGTACAAATGATTTATTCAAATAAAAAAACGTTATTGCTTTTACATTCTAGTTGAAGAATATGCAAGATAGAAATAGGTTTAATCGTGACTTAAGAATCAATAAAAAATAATATTAAATGTAGGTATTACGAGCTTTTGAAATTTTTATTAGGATAAAACAGTATTAAAATATAAAATCAATTTAACCCACCTCTTTATCGTCAAGGCGCCTGTCTGGATGTAACACTTCAAGTTCTCCGCTGGGTCGTTGATCTGTGTTATGCCTATCGAGCTTTTGATCAATGGCATGCCTATCGTAATCTTCATCGCTGAGACGCCTATCGGAATGCACTTCGTCCTCAAGACGCCTACCAGGATACTGATCAACCAAACGTCTTTCGAAATTTCCATCATTGATGCGCCGATCTGGATACAGATCGTCAAGATGTCTCCCGGGACTTGGCTCCTCGAGGCGCCTCTCGTAATTTGGTTCATCAAAATGTCTCTCCGTAGGCGAATCGTCAACGCGTCTATTCGAATGCTGATCTTCGAAACGTTGGTCAGGAGCTAGATCAATGAGACGTCTTTCAAAATTGGGTTCATTTAGACGTCTGTCGGACTGGAAACTGTCACGATTCTTATCAGGTTCGCGATCTGTTAGATGTATTTCCAAATTAGGTTTGCTTAGGTGTCTGTTGGGCTGAACTCTGTCGCGATGCTTATCAAGTTGTTGATCGATAGGGTGCCTTTCAAAATTAGATTCACTTAGATGCCTGTCGAGTGTCAAGCTATCTCGAATTTTATCACTTTCTTGATCTAATGGGTGTCTATCAAAATTAGATTCATTTGTACGCCTATTGGATTGAAAATTTTCGCGATGCTTATCAGGTTGTTGATCAATTGGATTTCTTTCAAAATAAGGTTTACTTAAATAATGATTGTCAGACTGTTCATCGAGTGGACGTCTTTCGTAATTAGGATGTTGATCGATGAGACGTCTTTCGAATTCTTGATCAGTAAGATGTCTGTCCGGATGTAAATCGTCAAGATGCCTGTTGGGATTCGTATCTTCAAAACGCCTACTAGGAAACTGCAGACTTTTCAAATTTTTATCTATGCGGTCCTTATTTAAATTTATAATCGCACGCTCATTATCTTGTTTCTTGTTCGAATGCAGCTCATCAGAATTCCTGTTCATATTTTGGTCATCGAGATTTTTATTTAAGTGTCGATCGTGGAGATGACTATTAGGACGTTCGTTTTCAGGATTAATACGCGAGTGTTCATTGTCAGAATCAATTTGCGAACGTTCACTTTCGGTACTGGTTTTCGGTTGTTGATCGTCCAAGTATCTATTTAACGGATGAACTTTCAAGTCTTCATCCTCGAAATTTCTATTTAACTGTTGATCGTCCAGATCGTGACTATTTAACGGATAAACTTCAAGATTCCGGTTTGGATTTTGATCATAGAATTGTTTGTTTGAATTATCATTGTCGAAGTGTCTGTTGAGTCGTTGATCAGCTAAATATCTGTCAGGAGGTTGATTTTCCTGACGTCGCTGATCGTCTTTCGATGTTCGGTGCTGCGGTGTCTTTGTTTCTTCCAGTCGACTGGCATTCGTTGGATGAAAACTGACGAAATTGTCCGTGGTTGTACAGTTTTGAGATGAGGCGGACGAGTCCAAGTCGTACAAGTCTTCTAGCGATGCTGCACTTAGTGTTGTTAGAAATAGGAGCAGTCCTGTTGGAAACGTTCTAATTTGTTTAACTCTTATTTAATAGAGCTAATCTAACTATTTTAACAAGTGCTTTGAATCAATTTTATTTAATTAAAAAGACAAAATCTGTAGCACTGAAAAATCGATAAAATCTAATTTTAAAATATTAAATTACCCTATTTAAAGAAGAAATTTCTTCATATTACAATTGCATAATATAATAAAGAAAAGAAAATTATATAATACAATTAAAGGAAATCACGTATGAATAAGCAAAATAATATTTATTTAAACCAAGTTAATACTAAGAATCGTTGGACGCTTCTCTCAATATCCACAAATACTTTACGCGTATTCTGTTCTCCGCGAATAAATTCCCCTGCGTTCTCATACATACATTTTTATATATCTTTACCCACAGCAAATATCAAACGCGAACGTAAACTAACAAGCTCATCGAACGTATTTTCCATTCGTCACAAATATAATATATACGCGTACCACACCACTCTTAAATAAACTTATATAAAACGATCGCTCGAATCACTTTTCCGATCGCGTATAACTGCACTGTCAGCTTCCACCATTAAACAATAGCCACATCGGCGCACAATCAAATGACAAAAGGCACGAACAAAGTAAGCAGCGTCACTGCTGGATGGTGGAGCACAAACACTCGGGTTTAAGGCGAAAGAGAGAAGATGAACATTTACCAGCAACGCGTATAGATCCAGATGCACCGAAGCCCGCCATGCCTCACCATTTAATAAACAGGCCACTGAGCAACCAAAAGAGGGTAAAAAAAAGGGTGAAAAGCGCGTAGAGAAGTAGTCGCGAAATGTTGTCGGATAGATTCATCCATAAATCGTGCGGAAAATAAAAGAAATGACAAAAACAAAGCGAAGAAGAGAGAGAGAGAGAGAGTGAGAAACGGCAATGGAAGAAGGCCAGTGGCTTGGAGCGGACGTTGGCCGAGCCGCTGCTGCTGCTCTCCAACTTGCAGCGCAGTCTTCTCGATACTCGGGTGCTATCGAGAGAGAGAGAGAGAGAGTCGCTGCTGCCGCCGCCGTTGCTGCTCATGAGGGCTTCCGCGAAGCCTCGCAAATTCAAGTGTTGTCGAACCCTCGCGGGAGCACGACGGAGAGCAAAGCGCAAAGAGAACTACATTCGCTCCCTCTCTCTCACTCTCCCTCTTTGCCCTCCTCCATAGACTCGCCGCGAAAGTCCAGAGAGGGAGAGAGAGAAAGAGAGAGAGAGAGAGAGAGAGAGAGAGAGAGAGAGAAGTATCTGGGTTAAACTCCAGTCCCCCCCGTGTGCATGTGCGTCGTCGTCGTCGTCGTCGCGGGCCGCAAACTCAATCTCTTCGATTTGTGGCTCCGAGGCACGATCTTTGACTCGCTGAATATGCCTCGGGTGGCGGCGGTTCGCACAGGTCTCCAGTAGTTTCTCCCCGCGACGTCTGAGGTGAGCCCGATATGCCGCATATGTACGTTTGCGTCCTTGCTCACCAGATGCTCGACTTTTTCTTCTTTTTTACTTCCGATATGACGCGATTTGGAAATTGTCGCATCCGCGAATTTCTCGTATTTCGAAAGGGAAATTTTTGTATATATGTTTATATTCACACGAGTTGTATAGTGCACCTTAAAATCTAATATATATATGGTTGTGGGAAGTACTTTATTCGTTTATGGGATGGAGGAATTGAAATGTTACATGGAATGCTTTTACGTCAAATTAGTTCATGAGATATATCTGTTATGTAAAATTAAATATTAGCGAGTAAGGTAAATTTGAAGATTGCTTTATAACCGTGCGATAAATAGTTTTGTCAAAAGTAGATGGTATAATACGCAGAGGTCGATTCAGTATTGTGAATGTATATAAGAGACCTTAATGCGAGTCCGAATTGGGGCACACGTTACAAAGCCAATGTAATACCGTGACTAGAACCCGAGTGAATTTCTATAACTCTAGAATTCAAAGCTATGGTTCATTGTTTCGAGTGCTTTTAAAGTTACTATGTATACACATCAGCACTGTTCTCTGTTGTTCACTATTGCAAAACTCAAAGAATTCCAACAATGCAGTGCTCGACACAGAACCTTTTCCAAAAACACAGTAATTGGAAAATGCACAAACAGTATTTATTTTGCGCTCTTCCGAACCCAAAATCGCTCATTTCCAATTGTTGTTATGCTTTAGTCGCGCTAACGGCAAATCGTTTTAGAAGTCAATTTTCGAGCTAACAAAATTACTCGTAACAGCACAGCGGCGGGGATTAGAAAATCTTTATCGCGTTTTAGGACCGAGTAGTAAATCCCACGCTCCAGTCAGACGATTCTCTCGTAATCCGGGCTTAATACATTAACGCACCAGCTTAGCTCCCACACACACGCACACGGACGCGTAAAACATCAAGCGAGCGAGCATATTTCTTGCGCGGCATACCATAACTTATATCCACCAACTTGCTCGCGCTCCCCAAAAAGCAGGATCTCATACGTTCGATATTCACGCGGGCAAATCTCATCGGGGAATGATTCTCGCGTACTACTGCATCGGACAAAGAGAGAGAGAGAGAGAGAGAGAGAGAGAGAGAGAGAGACAAGTGTCATCAGGTGCGGATCCTTAAATAAAGCGTCCGCGGGCACAAAGGCGACAGACAAATTCCGATGCCAGAGCCCCTCATCAATTACCAAGATTAATGAAGAAAGTTCTCTCTCTCTCTCTCTCTCTCTCTCGGAGTTCGCGCGCGCGCGGTTTAAAGCAGTGCGCACTAACCCAGCGCTGCGTGTGCTCCACAAAAATAATTATGAGATTTACGAACGTGTAAGTGCAGCGCCGCCAGAGAGATATACACCCGTTAAAGGCGATGATCCACGAGGGTCGCGCGACTACACACATACACGCACACATCGCTGTATCCTCCTCGATTTATTCGTGAAAACGCCGCTGCTGCGAGGGCTTGTCTCTCTCTCTCTCTCTCTCTCTCTCTCTCTTTCTCTCTTGTGTAACGTGCGATCGATATATTCAGCCTCTCGAAGAGGGAGAGAGGAGAGAGAGAGAGAGGAGCCAAGTGCACGCGAGCAAAGTCTGCACTTTGTCTTGGCGCCCGCGCGACTCTCGCTGCATCGCCCTTTATATTTCACGCATAAGTGTGTGTGTGTGTGTGTGTGTGTGTGTGTGTGTCTGTGTCTGTGTATGTATAGCGCGCGAGATGTAAATTATATCGGGAGTTGCGAGTGCGAGTAGCGTTATTTTTCCACTGGGCTGGCTTCTTTTTTTTTTGATATTCCCCTCCTTCGTTATGCGAGGAGATCGACGCTGTACTCTTCTACGAGTTTTCACGAATCGATATATTAAATGCTCGCTGTGACATTCGGAGATTTTGGGGGGGGGATGCGTGGCGAAAATATGGACTGCCTTCGGTTTCTGTCTCTTCGCGTTGCCAATACTTTTTTGCGTTGGTGGAATTTTGAGGCATGGATTATTATTTAAAAATGCACGCGGAGACTCGCGATTTTTGGAGATACCGGTTGTGTGTGTTTACTTTTACTCGCATTTTGGAGTAGGCGAATCGATGCTGTAATTTGCTCGGAAAGTTGGCGAATCGAGTATAAGAAATGCTATTTGAAGGAAATTCGATAAGTATGGAAACTAATCCACTTTGTATAGCCCTAAAACAGCGTATGTTGATATAATGCAAATACGATAATACAGTCTGAATATCTTTGTCGAAGTTCTTTTATTTTAATAAACTTTAAACTATAATTAACCATACTTTTAGGATTATATTTTTATTTTCCACAATTACAATGATGTTTTATAAATTTCAAAACATCACGAAAAAGATTACGCTCGTGAAGTATTTTCGACCAAAAATTAACTGGGATTATGTGAGTCTTTCAAGAAACGCCCTATAATTTAAGAGGGGTTCCCTATGATGAACGCGATCATGTAAGCACAAGATTAAAGACGTCCTCCAGTGACAGAAAATTAAGACCCATTTTCTGGAGATCTTAATTAGAATTAGTTCCATCCTCTATATTTCTCTTATCTTTTACTACCTAATTTCTGCTGTGCGAATTTCGACGTTAAATTTACCTAAAATGCTAATAAATAATAAACTTAATAGTTTTATCTTATCTATTACATTGCAAATATTTTCAAGGTTTTACTTACGCGACTAAGTTTCATCCTAAAAGTTTGCATTGCTTTCAATGTTAAATAACCTGCACCAAAAATTAATTTGATTCCGTTCAAATAATTGACACTATGTAAAAGTTTATTAAAAAACAAATGAAAAAGCTATACAATAGCTCGGAAGAATTTACACTTGCATCCCCTGAATAAGACGACAAATGATAAACGTTATTATGGAACACAATATATTCACCCGTGTCCTCGAAGCAATTAAAATACTCACACCACACTGTAAATATAATTAACGAAAAAAAGAAAAACAGAGAGAATAAAAAGAAAATACACACGATCTCTGCAATATAACATGATTCACGCGGCATATACAATAGGGACGTAGAAGAATATAACGAGGTCGAACCAGTCGGCTGTCTCGTTAAATTCACGCGTATAAAGCGCAAAGGGGGGCACGATATCCCTTATGGAGAAAGCATCTCGCGCGAACAATTGAAAAGATGTTCGGTGCAATGTCCGAGAAGTATGGCAAAAGTGTCGCCGCACGCAAAAATCTCCGCCCAAAATGCAAATGAGCTGCACGTTCCGCTACAATATATACACACACACACACACACACACACACACACACACACTCACACACACTCCTTTGTAATCCCTTGTACATACGCATGCACGTGCAGACACTCGGCGAATGCAGGGCGGCTTATTCAAAATCAGTTCACGGCTTTATCGGCTGCAGCCGGGTGCCTCCTCGGCTGTTGTCGCGGGTTGAAGGCGTCGATTAGCGGATAAACGAGCGAGCAAGCCTGTGCGAATGTTCGGAGCTTGGGAAGCGCCTCATTATTATACTATCGCTCTCTCTCTCTCTCTCTCTCTCTCTGTGGCTGGAGTGTATAGATGTTTATAGTTTTAAACTTTTGCGGGTATACGGCGTGCGACAAGTGTGGGTTACGAGTCTTTAAAGACGAGATAAACCTTGTGGTGTATCGGGTTTTCGTATGATTTATGCTATATACAATCATTTTAGATTCGTTCGATCGTTGATTCTTTATAATGTTGTAGCTACTTCGCGAGTGTAAACATAACCTGCCTTTACAGTACATCAAACATTGCGAGAATGCAGATTTAATATGATTATACGGTAGGTGTACGTGATATGCAGTTGGCTTTAATGCGCACTTGGTCAAAATATTATGCAAGAACCCGACTACGTCAAAAGGCTTGCATGTCGAATCGTGCCTAAATCCTTCAGTGGTTCGATTCATTAAGCGTTGCGAGCTCGGTACATATAAAATACCTAGAATTGTATAAAGCCCTTGACCACAGGATTTTTTCTACATCGATAAAACGAGGGTTTCAATTGGAATTATTTCGTATCCGCGTGCAATTGTCGCGCATTAGACATTTCAACTATGGCAATATTAGCAATTTGCATTCGAGCGCGCCACGGGCGCACAGCTAAAATTCTCATATAGTCGCATTTAACTTCGCCCCAGCTGTAGCACATTATATTTTTAATAAGATTGCCGTTATACAGCGCGAATGAAACTCTATCAAAACTTTTATAGATACGCTGCTTTCCATCTCCGCGTTATATTACTTTTCAATGTGGCTAACTTGTATTTGAGTATAATAGTTTCTTATTGTTAGTTGGAAATAAATCAAAATTCAGTATTGTCATCATACTTGACTGTTTATACAGTTTAATACAATTTTTACAGTTTAATTTTACAGTTCAATTTATTTTAAAAATTCAATTTGTAATTAATTCTCGAATCGAAATATCGTTGCTGGCAAAAATGGTTATATTCCGCGAGTAGCCGTTAAAAGCGCCGGTCCTTATTTGTTTTTCCCGTGAAATAACGAGCATTAGATTTTCCACTCGAGCCAAAGACAAAACCACGTGTGCAAATAATTGTATTCGTCCGGTTTATATATAATGTGGCCGAGGCCTTTCTTCGCTCACGAGCTCCCCGCGAAAGCTGCGAAGCTTTACTCCAAATTTACTTTGCGCGGATATAGGGAACATCGCCACAGGCCGCGTAGTTCACATTCGCTACAGCATTTCTCGACAACAGTGAGAAAAACTACTTTTTGGACAAATATCATTTTCTACAATTTTGAAGTACTTAATTTAGAATGATAATTCTATTGATAATATGTTCTTGTGGCTTCTTGTTTGTAGGTTGCTATATTATTTTTTAACTACTAGTTGAAGAAATTATTAAATGCCTTTAAATGGAAATAGAAGAGTGATTAAGTATAAAGATTATATGATAAATAATATTAACGAATTTGGCATTCAAATTTCGAATTTTATGTAATATCTTTCACGATAAACACACAAATGTTACTGTATTGACCGGAATAATTGGTATATCAACGTTATATAGAAGCATTTGCTGGAATCAGCTGAGTCCTTTTTCATTCCACATCTAAACGGAAAAGGTACAAGTCGTTTTGCTTTCTCTTGCACTAATGAAACTTCGTAACAATAAAATACATTTTTAAAGAGCGGTATTAAAATATTTTTTGTTCTTAAACTTCCATCGTTTTAATAATTTTCAAATTATATCCATTCACTTTTTACATTTTGCGAAATGACATTATCGATATAAATGTGCAATTCAACCAAAAAAAAAATTGAAATGAACTTAAATCGAATGTCAAAATCGAAGCTGTCGAATTCATGGTCATTGTTATTAAAAAATTCTCGTGAATAACTTTAATATTATATAAAATCAAATGAAAAATCATACGAAGGTTTCCACTTTTAGCTGCACGAATAAATTACCAATAATTTTATAGAGACGACAAAGCTAATAATTGCATCATGATTTTTTAATTGTGATAATTCAGTAAAGTGTACCAAATTAATCAAATTTGTTCATATGCAAATTTTATAATATTAGCGCTGTCTTATTTTAAATTAATTTTGATAAATCCTTGATAAGCACGATATGGGATAATTATATTAAATTAATGTATTTTCGTTGCAATTGTAAAATATATGCATAAGTTTACATTCGATATTAGTATAATTAATACAAAAGATACTAATTAGTTGACCGAAATACAAGAATCTCTAAAAAAAGTATTGAAGAAAAAACGCATTTATTGTCGCTTCTTACAGCAATTCAAAAGCAATATTAAAGTACCCTCAATTAAATGCAGCTGACTTGGTACAATTTATTCATAAACGCCCTTTACAAAATATTAATTAATCGGTCGCACCAACTTGTTCATCAGCGTTCCACTAGAGCTAATTTTTTAATTTTGTAATTGCGATGATGCTAAACAGTCGCGTTGATAAAACACACACAATGCATTAGAATAATTAATTTTATTACCTTGTCATTTATCTTCTCACGCGATATACTTCCCGCAACTTATATACCTATTATTATTATTTTGTATGCGAATTTTGAGTCATTGGTTATTTATAAAGACCTTTTTACTTAACAACTTTTGACCGATAGCTATGAAGGTCGTCACAGTCTTTAAATACACGTGCAAATTAAATTACACTGAAATGTCAAATGGAGAAAACTCTTAAATGAAAAACTTTTACTTATAATAGTATTTTAAAGTATAAAGAGACTGTTTAAAAAGAATTTCGGTAATTAGATGTCGTCTTTTTACACGGAACCGACGAATTAATGTAATAATAATGCTTTGTTTCTAAAGTTTCATACGTAATGTATCAAAAATTCGGACCAATGCCGATTACAATAGATATACCTAGTACTATACATAATTAATTTACAAATCTATCAAAGTACAAGTAGATTACTAATATTATCCATCTTCATCGGGCAAAAAGAAAAAGCGCGCGCGAATGCATCGACACGACGGAACAACGTTTGCTCGGTGCTATACGGCATGGGAGTATGTAGGAGCATCGGCAGCGCAGGCCAAAAGTCTTCGATATACAAGGCACTGGGTTGCGTGTAATGCATAAACGATTCGGGCGCTCTAACACGGCGGGCTAAGTTTATTGCGGCTTATTGCGCGACATGGTTTATCGATTCCCCGTCGGCTGGGGTATATCGTTCTAATGAATAATTATGTTTGATATCGCTTAAATTCCGATGCCGATCCGAAGCTTTCTTGGTTTTCAGTTGTTCACGCGGTATATGGATTTTGATAATGATAATTCTCGTGTAGAATTGACGAATTTCAGATTAAAATGTATTAGTGACAGAGTTTCGGATGTCGTGGTGGTATATACATATATATATATATATATGCATGTGGCGACTGACTACACTCAGAACGTATCTACTAAGCTATTATGGAGTTTCGCAGTTTCTGCTATGGTTAGGAAGCTCGATATTCGATGGAAAATATTAGCGTGAAAATATCGCGTGATCCATATTAATAATATAGATTTCGATAGTTCTTCATCAATTGCTAGATAATCTTCTTTTAAAATTTACATACACGACTAGCATAAAAAAACTCGATTGTATCAAATTCTTTTTCTCAAATCTCGTATATTTCAGCCGTTCATTCCCAAGGTCCGTCCATTGAATCTAATTTAATTTAGTTTCTCATTCCACATATAAAACTATATCAATATATATTGGCCGAAAATCAATTTAAATATTCACGAAGCGAAGATTTGCATGATTAGCGCCTGCATCGCTGCGATTGATTTCGTCTAGACGCGTCGCGGCGCAAAAAAAAAAAGGAAAAGAGATCGAAAGATAAAAAAAAAAAGAGAAAAATAAAAAGAGATAAGTCAATATCTTTGAATCGAACCTCAAAAATCGCTTACATATCGCAGAGCGAGAATTCGCCCGAAGATCCGTAGCGGAGGTCGCGCTCGCGCGCGAGATGGAGCACTAAAAAGCCGCTTACGATTCTGGTCGCGCGCGCCAACGAAATGAATCTCTTCACTTAAGCTTCCCTTTTTGATTTATATGTTAAAACGTGTTCGTATGGGGAAAGCGAATGAGAGGGAGTAGAGAACGTGAGCGAAACTTACGCGTATTAGCTTATACGGTGTAAGAAGTCTCGCGTGCTCGGATGGATCCGATTCTTTTTACGCGCGGGGGGAGCACGTAATTGAGAGGACGGGGCGAACAGGATGTAAAAATGTTTTTATCGACTGCTGCGGGATAATGTTGAATCGTATAAATTGCGCTTCCGATTCTTTATATTATTCTTTTTTGTCCGCGATGATTAATTAATTTACATTTTAATTCTTTTTCCTTTTCATTATTTATTATTTTCCAAGGTGAATAGTGTAGACTTTAGTGTTACTTGACATCTCGGAAATAGTATCTCGAAATGAATGGTTTTAAAAAACAGGGAAATCTAAGAGGAGTATCAACCATAATCTATTTCTGCGCTGAGCTCAATATGATACAGTGTATAAAAAATACAAGAATCAAGTCAACTCTACGAAAATAATGAAGGAAACAATTAGAACCTCGAGAGAACTAGAAAATGGTGCAATCGTTTAGACTATATTCAACTTGTTACGATGACCAATAGGAGAAACGAGATCCTGAGAGCAAAAACAATATATTGCGGTATGGTCGGACGGGGCACGATATCTCATGCTATGCATGGTCAAAATAAACTGCCGTTTCTCAGAATTCCAAACTCTCGCGGTAACTCTATATGCATTTACCCCATAACAGATACTAATTGTACGTTAAAGTTACTTCTTATCAGGCAGGCATTAATCGTTGAACACACATGTCGACGCAAGAGCAAGACGTTTACTACACCTTTGAACAAATGCACGATTCCCATTTTCGACCATCTCGAATCACCTAAAAAAAAAACGAAAGAATCGCAACCAGACATACACAGCGAGCTTTGGCGGGCAAAGATCGCAGCACATCAGCCAAATATCGTCGAAGAAGGCAGAGAGAGAGAGAGAGAGAGAGAGGAGAGAGATGGCGCGTCGCGGGGGAGGCGCAGCAGCAGAAGCAGCATCAGCGATGGGGCGCGCGCTTTGAGCGGCCGGCGGCGCCGGCGTCACACGCTACACGAGGGGGCTGCATCGCGGAGAGAAGCCGAGGAGAGAAGCAGTAGTGCGTCGTCAGCCTCCGGTTGCGCGAGCCGCGACCAGACCCCGGTGTACCACCCCACACACACACGCCAACCCCCCTCCCCCGAAAACTCTGTGCGTGTGACTCTTCTCTCTCTCTCTCTCTCTGTCTTTTACATTCGAGCGATACTTTTTTATACCGATTGTTTGTCGCGCGGCCAGTGAGTTTCTTTTCTTGTGCGCTTTTGGATATTGGTTGGTGTTGCAAATGATTTTGGTTTTAGATGTTGTTTCGGAGGTGTTTGGGAATCGTTTGAGGGTGGAATAATGTGGACGCGGAGAAAATGCCTAGTGTTATCGATGTATCTAGAATATAGCTATTTGTATATGTAAATAATAAAAGGATAGTATGCATCAAATTACAACAGATGAATATACCATCGAATGAAAATATCACGAGATGAAAACTCAAAAAATTATAACGTCTCAAAAATATTTCGATTCTTTTACCGAGATTTGACAAAGTTTCAACTGTGCGAATCAATTGGGCAGCGATGAATTTCAATGATTTTAAATCAATGTTGGCGCTCGAGTACAGAAATCGAGAAAAGATAGATATTCGGATAGAATAAAGTGACTGTAAATAGTTTATTGCAAAATGATAAATAAGTATCTATAAGGTCCAAGATAGAAAGTATTTACTCTACACAACGCAAAGTATCATACTGTAAAAATAGTTTTACTCAAATTCATTACTATTGCGGAATGTCAATACCGAATGTGAGCTTTGTTATTCAAAATTGAATGCTTCGAATTTCATACATTATAGAACGTTACTTTCATTAAACTATATTATGCTATTTAGCCGTGAAGTTTAATAAATTTTGGGGGTAAGCAAATTTTTATGAAAAAAGTTTATATTACAAAGTAAACTTCATAATGAAGCGCCCTTAATTACTTGATACTACGATGGCATTGTGATATTTAACACGAAATTCCGAAGTGGTTACTCAGTACTTTAAACTTCATTAAGTGCCACCTCCTCATTGTGTTGATATACAAGATGTATCGTGGATACGTGTAAAGTTCTTTGGCTTAATATTTGAACGACCTTTACTACAAAAGCAGTTTATATTACAAATAAATTAAAATGCTTGAGCCGATAACTTCCTTTTCTGTTTTATTACGGTCGCAAATAATCTTACTACCGCGAATGTTTCCAAAAATATAAGGCAATAAAATAACGAATTACAAACCGCAAAGTAATAAATACGACATTTGTATTGAAGTTCTTGACAGCATCTGAATTCAAAGCTTGTAATAAAAGCATTCATTTGTTTTTTACGCGGAACGATGGTGAATTTATGTTTTGCGCTTTTTTTGTATTTTTTACTGCATTTGTTGTTTCGGTTAATCTGATTGGTTTATCGTGCATTGGAATGCCAAATAGGAGGATGAATTGGAAATCAATTTTTGATACGGTCTTTTTCAAAGCTTCTGATAAATTTTTCGTGATATTTCATTTTGAATTACTGTCTTTGTAAGAACAAATCATGCGATTAGGGTTTTCGATATGAATGATGTTTCAGTTACATGCAGTTTATAACTTTAATCAACCAAATCGTTATTTCATAATAATAATTATGCGGATTCTCATTAGACGTCCTTGTACTTACAAGCGTTTTGGCTAACAAGATGATAAATCTAAAAAAAAAGAATTCATATTACTAACGATTATATATACGCGAAAATACGTGAAATGAGGACACATTGCGTGTAGTTTTAAATAATAAATTCAGTTTTTTTAGAATAACTGTTTAATATCCTATTTTTTAACTTCTTAGCATTTACTTTAAAGAATTTTCAACTTCTTAAAAGTGTCAAAACTGAACAGAAGCTCAGGTTAATTCCTAAAAAGTTAATATCTTTAAGATGAAGGTTTTTTTTAACGCTGTTGAGGATATTAAGGACATATACCGAGTGAAACTTTCAACAAAGTTTCAGATCGAAGGATCAATCACGCAGTTTTTACTGGACATTTTTTGATATATGAAGGGTTTCTTACGAGACAGCTTAAGCTTAGTTTTAAATTAATTTTTAATATTGTTGAACAGCAGCTACAAGTATCAATAAAAATTCCTACGTTTTCGATAAAATTGCAATTAATAGAAAGGAATTCTGGGATAAATTTTAAGGACTCTCTCAGACTTTTTTTTATACTTTTCAATTATAAAAAGGGATAAATCTCGACATTTTATTAATGCTTGTCATGAGTCGTAATATTTTATAAAACATAAAATACGTACTAAAAATCAACCTTTGCTTAAGTACATCTGGTTTACAGCTTAATCCCCATGTACAGAGCAAACCTATGAGAAAAATTTTACCAATAAACTATAAATAAACTTATTTAATTAAAATATTTAATCTTGGATTAAAAGACTTTTTTTCTAAAAGAAATTTGAGATTGAAAAATGCTGAAGAAAAATCGACAGTTCAACTAAGCTCTATACTGCTCCGATGAATCTAATCAAGAAAATGCTAAAATTGGGATGAAATGGATTAATTCTATTCAAACTCGAATGAAAGCGCCATAACGTTAGAAAATCATTTTACAATTACTCTAAAACCATAAAAATTCTATAAATTCTATAATTCTAATGCTTTACATAATTTTAAGAAAAGTAGAAAAAACAAAGAAACAAATATCAATATGATATCTATATCAATATGATATCTATATCAATTACAATTTAAGGAATGCAAAAATAATGAAATAAACGACTGGTCGCGATATAATTCAGCCTGTATTGAACTGGTCTTGCCCAAGAAAATTGACGACAGGCTGCACGTCGGTCGACGAAAGGAAACGTACACCAGTAGGCGCGCGGCGCATAAGTTGGCAAAAGTTTCGTCGTCGGGGCTTTGTCAAAGCCGCCTCGATTCTCTCGGTCTACCCTTTCCCTCCCCTACGAAATCCAATTGGCTCCTGATTGTCGCCGAGCTCTAATTGGGATACGTGGGACTCGATTCCTTTCTTTCTATATATCCTTATACGAGGAGGGATTCTTCGCGCACGACTGATGCTCGCCGATTGAATTTAGCGCGTGTTCGTGTGCCGGAAAATCCCATCCGCGCTTTGCCAAAGCCTTCGCTGCGTTTGATTGCGTAAATTAAGCTGGTTGATTTGGTTGCTTTTTGCCTGCACACTTGGGGGATTCGATCGGCGATTAAAGATACTCGCGAATCATTGTTTAGAATCGATGTGATATATACTAGGAATTGTATTATTTGGACTTAAGCAAGTCGTTACGAGAATCGTGAATATATTTGTTTAAAATGAAAATTAAGAAATGAATTGTCGAATCAAATGGGTGATCGATGATATTGCAAATGCATCGTGTAGCCGTATCAAAGAAATTGTTTTCATCGGCGCGTTGTTTTCGCAAATATCTGTAGGTATGGCGGATTTGAAGCTTTTACGATGATTTGATTGAATAGTGATGCTTTTCGGATTTAGTGTAAACTATAATATGCGAGGTACGGTTGCTTGCAATAAAGCATATATGGTATTGAAAACATTCTAAAGAATCACTTTCCGATCAATTTCTGAACGGGTTTAGGTTTTATTGCAAAAAAAATTCTATTTGAAATCATGACGTTGAGTAGATCGATCCATTAACAATATTCCAAAATGATTATATTTTAAACAAACGCCTTTATTAAAATTTAATAAAAAATGATGAACATAAATAAAATATTTGCTTCTTTTAAAATATTTTAATTAAATCGGGTATATTACGTTTCAAACAAAATCCAATTTGATTTTCTACTTACTCAACTCTCTGATAATGTCATGCAAAAATTGACCAAACAAAAAGATGGAACTGAACTTAATCAATAACTTTTTACATCAGTTTTAATAAAATTCACAGATGGAATGAAATAAATATTCTTTAAATTCGTATATTTAAAATAATACTTGAAAATGTGAATAATATATCGTGAAATATTTTAGTTTTATAATGTATATTCGTTTCCAACTAATTTGATGTATAAATTTTATTATCTTCTCTTAGCAGTATAAACTATAATTGTAGATATTTGCATAAAAGGATACATGTATCAAATTCAAAACTAAAGCTTAATATAGAGTAAAGGTTTAAGTATTTTATACTTCTCTATACAAGATTTATTTTTTGTCGTAATAGTTTTTATAATGAATACAAAAAGAAATATTGTAATAGAATTGTATATATTTAACGCTTTTGTGTTGCAGAATTTTTTAATGAAATTTATAACTGCATAATATATAGACGAGTGAAATGTGAACTTAAATGTGAGATTGTGATAGTAAAGATTCTTTTTTGTACGCGGTAGTGTGTAATATCGTATAATTTAAGTGGCAAGTGAACGAATAGACAATTTTCAGAATGCAGTTTTTTAAAAGACTAACACTGATCAGCTGGCTAGTATTTAGTGCATCCAATCACAAAAGTCAATAAAAAAACATAAGGTTTGTATAAATTTTTTAAATATCAATGCGTGTATTTAGGATAAGAACAACAAATTTTATTGTTATATCTAATTAATTGTAGTATAACGAAAACACTATTCATCATTTTAATTTTTTTTAAAGGAAATATGTTATCAGTTTTTTGCAATCTTCATAAGACGATAGTCTTTGAAGGGTGACTGACATCGCAATGTAATTTTACTAGGTTATTTTTCATTACTTTAATTAATATGAAAAAATTGCAAGTAATATTTAAAAAGTTAAATAACATTTCATTCTATTCCTGCAGATTAGAAATATTACTCAATATTGCGAAAATAAACAAAGTTTCGAAGTGAGAGCTGCCATTTGACTAATAGGGATGTTTATTTTTATACTTTTTTTTCTTTATTGGTAATATTTTCAAACATTAACTGCTGAAACGCATCGTTTAAGCATTTTATGCCCGAAAGTCAGTAAAAGCGCTAAAACTCGACATTTAGACGCAAATACTTGAAAATAGAGAAAAAAAAAGAGAATAACAACTATTTTAGTTTTTAAGTACTTTTCCATTCAATAAAATTCTACCACTTTTAGTTTGTACAGTTTGACGATTTCAACTCTTATCGTTTTTTTTTCTAAATATGTAGTTTAAAAATCTTATCTTTTAAAAATCTCGAAATTTGCACGAGTCTCGAACAAAGTTAATAATTGAGG
>UELV01148787.1:0-19600 GCA_900490015.1 Megastigmus stigmatizans | reverse complement strand
ACATTGAACCGTGCGCGGTGTATAAACTGCCAATCACAGAAGCGGGTATTCCTTCCGGTACGGAGGAAGTGGTTGAATACCATATTCCTCCGCAGGACCTCGAAAGCCTTGCCTTGATCTCGTTTGGCAAGGAGCGATTCCGCATAGTATTCCACCAGCTTACGGTGCGTGATGGAAGTGGCCTAGCTAGTATTGTTATGTGATACAGTGACGCCCCCACCGACCTGCAGACCAAACTTTACGGTAGACGGATCCCAGAGCAACCACAGTCGGAGTTTGGTATTCAATCTCCCGACCGCGGTGCGTACCTTGACCCAGAATGAAGTGAGGGCCGCGGACCTAGGCAGATCAAGGTCCCCAGAGAGTTAATATGAGAGTTCACCTTGGAGGAGGCAATGCTGAATTTCCATTAAAATTGCTGGGTATAAGAGATGGAACGATTCCAAACAACAGTAGATATATATCTATCGATCAAACAATAGGTACAGTTATCGAAAATATCCACGAACTAATAACTAAAGTTTATCTAAAAATTTAGCCGATCATAGTATCTTTTTTTATTTCTGGATCAGTAAGAAATCATATCGTTAGACATGGGCGTAGTTGGACGATGTATTTATCAGGATTGAATCCTAATAGTAAGTATTCAAAACATAAATAAAGGAGTATTCACATCATTGTTGAAATATTTGATAAAATAAACCAGGCAATGATGAATGGGGTCAATCTGCAGAAGCACAGGTAGAAATTAAAAATATTTTAAGGACTAAGTCAATAAATATTTATTTAACCTTTTATAATTAATAATTTATTTATTAAAAAATTTAAATGTATTTTTTTCAGTATTTTGACACCAATGCATATTATTCGCCACCATCACCAACACCAGCAACACCACCACCACCACCACCACTACAGACTCCACCACAGGCTCCATCTCAGGGTCCACCCATTCAACAACAGCTACCACCGCGCTAGTTCATAATTATTTTAAATTATTTATTTTTAATTATTTGTTTTCATGTTATAAGATTTTATATTATATTAATTAAACCCGTACTGTCAAAAATCCTGATATGAGAATTTTAGAGGTACCGATCGAAAGTAATGGATAGCACCAAGACTATGATTATGTCCATAGTCAGCCATTTGAAGAAGCTGTGAATTAAAAATTTTTAATATATTAAAATACATATTTTTGTAATAAAAGGTCAATTAATAGTTATTTAAATACCTCATGATCATTCGCTTTTAATCATCATATAATGATGGGCTATTAATTTCCCAATAAAAATGGCATCTTCGTTATATTTAACAAAACTCGTAAGTTTTTATCTGAGTCATCTCCAAAAAATGAAGTTAAAGTAAATAAAAAGTATAAAATTACAGCTACATTCGTTGTCATTCAAAGTTCTTCTAGCAGTCATCTTTTAGCTTTATGAGTTTCAAGGCAGTATAAGGATTTGGAAAGGTTGTTGTGGTATGTACTTAACATCCTCTGAAAATGTTTTTTTCAAACCATCTGAAATGTATTAAAATTATATGGACATGTATACTAATGAATGAATTAATAAAACAATTCTAAGCTTTTGTTAATAATTTTGAAAATGCTCATAATTCCAGAAAAACAAAAATTCATTTTATTTATTGACTTTATAGTCATAATTATATATTACCTTCACAGCTATCAATCTCTGTTAGTTGTTAGAATTCATCAATGCTTCCACTCTCCCTTACGGCTAATAGAGCAAGCTTTAAACAAAATTTCTAGAATATCCTCTTCCCATATTTGATAAAACGTTATTACTTCCACTTTCTGCAGGTAAATATCAATTATCGTTGACAAATTTTTGATTGGTTTTCAATTAAATGTAGAACATTATCAGGAAAATCTTTTACGTGTGGTACAGTGAACTAAAAAATACATAATCCATCTTTATCGGTTGTTGAGCTAGTATAATTTTATATATGGAAATTCTTGTTGCATTTGGATTACAACTATCGTTAAAAAGACTGCAGAAAGGAAGAACTATAGCACCAACAGTATGATAACGATCATAATGAGCAATTTATTAACGGAAACTTAACAACGGACTATCTCTCAACTTCAAGAAGACCAAAGCAATGCTCTTGGGTAGTGAAGCCTTCATTTCTCGCATTGACCTCGAGAGCGTTCTCAAAGTCTCTATTCTTGGGTTTCAAGTTCCTTATGCTTCCCTTGTGAAGAATCTTGGTGTTCTCATCACCCCCACTCAACTGGACCCCGCACGATAACCAAGTTATCTGGCGGGTTTTTTGTTCTCTTGGTACCCTCAAACACTATAAACACGCTCTATTTCTATGAAGAAGAACCTAGTTGGGAGTCTCATCTTTCCTTACTTCGATTATGCGTGCGTGGTCTACCACGAACTTGACAAAGCACGCACCACCAAGATTCAGCGTGCACTCGATGCATGTGTGCGATTCGTCTGTAGCAATATCCCTCGTATGGGCCATGTCACTCCACACCGCATTAGTCTTGGCTGGCTCTCTGCGGCCAGGCACCGCGAGCTCTTCATAGGCTCGTCGGTGTTTAACATCATGGCGAATCGTAACTCAGCCTAACTTGCCGTCAACTTCACACGTTTGAACGTTGACGTGTTTACACGCTCTTCAAATCGCCTCCCTCCTAGGCTCCTTAATTTTTGCACTTTTAGAACAGAGGCCATATGCAGATCCTTTTATATCACTGCGTCCAACCTACTCAACTCGCTGGGGCCTCCAGAGTCCTCTCCGGATCGTCTGCCTAGTTTTAAAGCTTTTCTCAAGGACGGGCTCATGGCACGCGACTGGGCGGATTGTAACTTGCGGGTGCGCCTTGAAGGACTGGGCGACCATCTACTATTTGCTCACGGACTTTGAGCTGCAACGCCTTCATCATCACCAACAACATGGACACAAGACAGCTTATTCGCAAGAACTACCAAATTTTTCAATTTTTTCTTCCGTTTTGCTTATTTATTTACTTTCTCTTATTCACGTTTCGATTTATCATTTTATTATTCTTTAATTTTATTGACAGGATAATCCGCGATTTTTCTTTATATTTTTCAAATTTTTTATCTTTATCGTACTTTTTTACTTGACAATATCGTTGGTACTCATTGATGGTAACTGCTTCAGATAGTTAAGGATAGGTAAGGATAAATAAAATTTTCCCTATTTCGTAGAGTGATATTTTATGTTAATATCAATTTTGTAGGTACGACAACCAGTGATGTGCGGTTAATTGACAAATGATGTGAAAAATCCAAATCATTCATAAATCAAGGTTTGTATTGAAAAATTTGTCTGAATAGTAATAAGACATATTATCCTACAGAAATTTTCAAATATAAGTGTATGAATATATGTTTTTGGATATGCCAAAAGCAGATAAAGAAGTTGAAATTAGATTAATCTTTCTATTAGACTAACTGGTCGAGTTGATAATTTGACCAAAGACCGAATAGAAGCAGAACTTTGAGTTTTGTTGCACAGTCATCCAGGAGTTACTCTGAACATTAATTTTGATGGGTGATATGCTGGTTAAAATAAAAAAAAGTTGTAAACTGTCGTCAATTACCTATTTAGGAAGTGGAAAAATTATGGATAATAATTTTTTACAAACTTTTGGATTACCTCTAAATCATACATTTAGCATATGAAAGAGCTATAAAAGACCGTTGACTGTTTATGTCATCACAGAAGGAAAATAAACGTTCGGATAGCAGTTTTGCTCTGTTCTCCGATAAAATCTTTATTAGAATACGAAATTTTTTAGTTGACAGTATGAATAAAAATTAAATAACTGTTTGCTTTAATTAAATAGCTGTGGATACAGATAAAATTGTAAAAGTTTGTGTTTTTGTTAAAGTACGTAATGATTGTTGCATAGGTGAATTGCTAAATAACGACCATTACTAGGACCTACATATAAATATTCTAATAAAAGATATTTTTACATTTTACTAAATGATGTACGTTTTACACCTTAATATAAAAAGCTGTAGTAAAAAGCCCACTGCATCGAAAAACAAAGTTTGCTACTCGGGCGTAGGAATATTGGGCCTCGTATAACTATTCAAAAACAACTTTTAATCAATAATAATCCAAATAAAATCATATCAAAAGCCATATGAGATTTTGGTACGAGATCTCATATGAGAACTTCTTATTATACATGGAAAAAAGACTGGAGGAACCGGCGCGCCAAGAGCGGTGTAGCAGCGCCACTAGCAGTAGTGTGCAGCGGCTACTCTGTTTCTGGGGTAATGGTTACCCCACTCACGTACGGAGAGTTGAGATAATTTATTTTCGATTAATTATATCGAAACTTTACACTCATCGATATCGAATAAAAAATCGTTTCCAATGTAAATTTTACGCTCTTTCAATTGGTGTAAACCTATTTTGTTCTAGCCTCAGCCGTTCTCGAAATATAAGAAAATAAAACTTTGAAACTCGGTTTTCGCATAGAACCTCTGGACCTAGGAAGCTGCAAATTTGAAAATCGGGGGGAGAAAAAAAATTTTCCATTTCAAATATTTTCATTTCATTTGTGCTTTGTATCTTGTTACTGTACTATATGTATCTTGTTTATTATACTATAGCATGGGTGAATGGTTCTCCCAAAAAAAGTGAACTGCTCTCCCGTTTGAAGGGCAAGCAGCTCGCCGTACGCGTTGACTAACAACAACACCAGTTGGGGCAACCACTACCCCAGTCTTTTTTCCGTGTACAGATGCAATGAGCTGCTAGAAGAGTGTACGCTAAGAAGTGTGCATTATAATCTATTAGCGTGTTCTGATTTGGAAGGCTGATTTAGAAGGGAACATACTCAGCACTTTTTCTCTCGAGTATTGATTGTGGCCACCTAACTGTCACTTGCGGTACGGTGCAGTAAGTCGGCGGTAAAACACGCCGGCTTACTGCACCGGCGTGTAAGAACTCACACTGCTGATGCCGTTATTTGTATGATTCACTCCATTCAACTCTTTAAGTCACTCCTCGGATAAAAAAACTTTCGAAAGGTAGGTAAGATACAATGGAAAAACATTTGAGCAATCAAGTGTGCAATGGCTAATTTGTGAACGAAATCTGAAAAAAAGTATAGTGGCTTCTGTCTCTGAAAAGGTTAATCAATTATGGAGCTAGTACCACTATTATTATAAAAATTCATTACGGTAAGCCTCAAAAACTAAAACTGAATGAGAAAAAGAATCTGAGCTAAGCAGCACGCGTACGTCTATTCAAGATAGCAGCTGCACGCTTCCGTAAACAAAACGATCGTAAATAGAATATTTAGACGTAACTTGGTGGAAGGGGAAAGGGGGACACGTGCGGCCTATACGGCATAACTCACACCCTCCTAAACAAGTCCAGACGGCGCTGGGACGTCGTCGATCGGTACCGCGTCTAGACGGCGTCGGGACGTCAGTCAGCGGCGGGAAGGAGACAACGAGTGAGAGAGCTGAGAGAGGGAGAGAGACATGCGTGTAAGTAAGCCGACGTGTTTACGGCGAGTAGAGCGAGCGCGCGGCTCGGCCAATCAATTAATTAATCGCTAGACCCTCGGACGACGAACGATGGCTAATTCCGAGATAGCCGCTCTCTGTTCTGCGCCTCGACGCGAGCCAACACTATAAGCTGTAAATTTTAGCTTAGCAGATCGACTGCTGTTGTAGGAGTTTCGACACTCTGGATTTCCGCTGACATTATTCACAACTGATTAATCGAGTATTGTTTATCTGTCGAGTTTAGTGATCGGTTTGCTATTGTTGAAAGAAAGATAGGTTTGGTGGGGTTGCACGGATACCCTTTCTCTAATGAAAGTGAGGTTTTTAGTAAATATGTATCATAATTTTCATCTACCATGGTAATAACCGTGTATAAACGATTAGTTGATATATTGATATGTACTGTGTTCATACAAAAAGTCGTGAAACATAATGGATCTACCTGTACAAAATTTTAGTAAATACATCTACCTATTATACAGCTTTTAAAACTCTTTTCTCATAGAAAAACTATTTACATTTTAGTTATAATTCTTCATTTTTTTTTCCATATATTATCATATTATTTGGTTTGCATTTATTTTTACTTACTTTCTCAATTGTACTGTAAAGTACAACTATTTATGAAAATTAAAAATCAGCAATGAGAGTATTAATGATCCCCGTGCAAAACAATTTGTCTGAACCTGGTCTAACAAAAGTCTTCAAGTTAGTCAATGATCCGTTCAACAGACATTTCTGCATTATTGTTTTTATTAAAAATTTTCAAAGCGTGATAATACAATTTCTTTTCAATCGATTTACTTGAAATTTTCTTAGAAAGCTTTTCTCTATACATTTGCAACAGAGAACAGTGAAAATGTATAAACTTTCGATTGCTGGAAAAAGTGCAGAATCTAACCGAAACATACACAACGGGCTAAATAACTGCAATATTCCTCGGCGTCGTAACACAGCTGACAAGGTGCAACTGCATAAATTCTGCCGACGTCGTACCTAAAGGCGTATAAAATATATTCTTTCCGCAGCTTCTACGGATCCACGTATACACACATAATTAAAGCACCATGTGCTCTTGCACGAGTCGAGAACGTTATCCCATAAATCCTTGGGATCACCAATAACGTCGGTCGCCGGGACACGCGACTATTCCTTCGCGATCCACGCGTCTTCGAGGATACGACATGTATAACGTTGGTCGACGTTCACTGTCGACAATCGAGAAAAGCATGCGTGGTACTCTACTTTTTCTTTCGTTTTTATCATTTTTTTATTTTGAACTTAACCATAATAATATTTATTGAATTGAATAACAAAGTTTTTAAAGTTAGTCAAGTGTAAAACGTATATCGCAAGAATATTTGTTATGTAATCCAGTGTAATATAGTATTTTAACAATAATTTTGATTTTCATAAAAACACTGATTTTCTTATGCTCAGTACGGATTTGGTGAAATATACCCGAATCAAAACTATCACAAGTTATCTTTTGACTTCTATTGATGCACTGATCCCGCCAACGTAGAAACGAAAGCTTGAAACCCTGAACTTCCCCCCCCCCCTTCTTTGCTACCTTCTTTTGCTACCTTCTTTTGCTACCCCCTTTGCTACCCCCATTTGTTATTTTCCTTTTAGAATAGATTTTTACTTCGGACTACCCCTACTAGAAGGAAGCCGATTTTTCGGTTCTACTAATAAGTTTATCATTTTATACTATATAGAGAGCACAAAACCAACATATCATTTGCGTCTAAGATAGGGTACTTGTCATCTTACTGATGAGCCCAACAAGTAACCCGGGGTTAAACGCATATTTCACTTCTAATTTATATCAATTATTATATTTAATTTAACTTTAAAATTAATCTTGTTCAATTTTCGTATGATCCTTCATTATACTGAGATATTCTTCTCCTTGTATTCTATATTTACACAGTACACCTTATAATAGTAGTTATGATTATTAATTTCCTACGTTCCATGACGATTAATAAATTCTACTTATTTTTAATAATTCAAGATGTCTAAATATTTTTCGTCTGCCTGTTAGTATTCAATTTTTTAAACGAGAGATTTGTCAGTATAAAGAATATGAAATTTCACGTTGTAACTATATTTCTTAATAAAATAAGGAAAATAATAAAAGTAATTTGACCTGAAATGCTGGATCAGCATTTCTATTCAGACCCTATATCGTATAAATTGCGTGTATAAGGAATGCTTTGGAAGACTAATTAACTGCACTTTCTAGCACTCAAATTCTACATTTAATCAAACTGATTTCATATTTTGTTCAATGTTGAATTCTTATATTATAAAAAAACTCGTAGAGATATATGAATCATTGATGAAAACAAATTTAAGAATGTTAAAAAAATAGGTTTAAAAAATATATCACAGTAACTTCTCATAAAGTTCTATTCTCTTCTGGCATATAATGATTATACATCAGTTAGGGTCTACTGTAGCTGGACGAATATATAGATAATTTAGCCCTTGTTATTATAATAGCGATTTTTCGTAAATATGTTATTTTAGGGGTAGTCGTACAACCCCCTAATTATGAAAAATGAATTTTCTAGGTGTATAACTTTATTATTTGGACATTTTGAGTCTGAGTTTTTGTGGTTCCAGCTATCACCAAGACCTCTTTCGCATCAAAAATTCGATTTAGAAAAAAAATTTTGTTAAAAAATCAAGTTTTTTTTTAAATTGAAAAATAGGGTGGGAAGGGGTGGTTTTTTCGAAATTTTCGGGCCAGATTCTGAAAGAGCACACTTAAAATTACCCGCCTATAAATTTGCAGATTTTTTCAAGCATAAATTACAAAGTTGTCCGTGCTTAAAGTTGACGGACAAAAACGGACAAATTGGGTCAATATGGGTTAAACAATTATTAATTATATTTGGACACACAAATATAACAGGTAGCTTGAACCATATTATGCCTTTATAGCATGCATATATATAAATATTTTATAGTGCTGTGAGATCCATCAAATTATATAATTGGAATGATAATTATAATGTATGAGGGGTACCTCTATACATATATATATATATTTGGATGTCTTGAAATCGGTTGCATCGAGTTTGTAAATGTTTGTGTGCTTCTTATTCCTCTATTGAAATATAATAAAACTTTATTGTTTCCTAAGTAATTGATGTCGGCATATGACATTCTATAATTATTATTTGTTTCAATCTTGTTTCCTGGAGGGTTTGGACTAGGTTTAATTAAAATTTTCTTTGTATTATTTTCTGCTATCTCGTCAATTTTTGAGAAAACTGTTTCAATTTGTTCGTATTCTATTTTGATGTCATCTTGTTGATCTTGATGGTCTGATCTTCTTTTACGTAGTGTGTATGCTTAATACCTTTTAACTTGGTATTACGACAATACATGCATCTTGTATCGGAAGTTTGCATATTGGTTTGAGATTCTTTTTTATTATCCTTAGTATTTTTTATAAGTTTTATTAGCGAGTCTATTTTTATTGTACTATTTATTTTTTTCCGGCTAAATGGGCAATTTTATATTATTGTTGTAGAATCAATATTTTTGTTAGAATTTCTAGCTTTATTATTTTTGGTGTCATTGTTTTTAGCCCCAGAAAATACCTTCTTGGATTTTCTTGTAGTTGTTAAAATTTGTATTATATTTTCAGCAATCAATTTTGTTATTTTTATGTATTTTTCGCTATTTAATGTGGTTATTTTATCCATATTGTAATTAGTCATTCTTTGGTGAGAGCGAGAATGATGAAGTTGGTATTTATTTTTTTAACATAGCTAAGTTCTCGCGTCTAGTAGCAACTTGTCAAGTTTTTCCTTATCCTCATGGACATCCAATGCAGGATAATCAAACTTGATTGTTGTCTTTTTTCCTTGATGTATTAGTAGTAGGTCATAGCTGTACTATGTACATTTACATGTACGCTGTACATTTTATACTTGTGAAAATTGAGCAGGTTCTATTGCAATCTATTCTTACTTCTTTACTAGTTATTTGTTCTTTATATGGTGATTTTAGTTTTCCTTTATCTATTCTTTTAATGTCTGTTTTAGTAATTTTCTTTTATCCAGATTTTTATTTTTTTTCATTGAGGATTTACTGGTTAATATTTTGAGATTATTTGGCAGCCAATAGTTCAGTATTATCGCTCTGATATAGTTATTTTTTATACTGATGTTTTTATGTCTTCTAGGAATTTGTATCTCTTATGTCTTGTCATTTTTTCTGAAGTTAAGTACTTTTCTTGCAATTCTTTATAATGGTATAATAAGGCTTCATACACAAAAGTTTGTTCTATATTTAATGGATATCTATGTTGAATAAAGTTGTTTTACTGATTATTTTTAGTAGTCTATTTTGTAAGTTTTGCAGGCATCTAATTCTTCCTTTATATGCGCCTCCCCAGGCGATAATACCGTAGGATATTACGCTATGGAAGAACGCATGATACAGCATGAATAGAGTCTGTGTTGGCATAATTTTGGATAGTTTGTAAAAAACAAAGATTAGGTATTTTTTCTTGTTATATATATTACTTGTATGTACGTCCCATTTCACATTGCTGTCAATGGTTACTCCTATATATTTAGTGTTCTTTACTCTTTCTATTTGTTTACCAAGAATGTTGATGCTCATATTTTTTGGTGTGCTGTTGCAATAGTTTCCAAATTCTATACATTTATAAATGTATATAAATTCTATAAGTATTCTATGTATACTGCCTTTTCCGTGTTCAATGAAAGTCTGTTAAGCGCTAACCAAATTGCAATAATTCTTAAATAATTGTTTATTTTATTCTCAATTTCTTCCCAGTTTTTTCCCGTAACAATAATTGCGGTATCGTCAGTGTATGATAGGATTGCTTCTTCGGGTATTTCTTGTAACATGTCATTTAATGTAGATTATGAAAAATAGTGGGCCTAAAATTGTACCTTGTGGTACGCCTGTTTTAACTGTTTTAAATTGACTAGTTTTACCATTGACTTTGACTCTTTGTTTTCTGTTGCTTAGATATTTTTTTATGAGGTTATGGGCTTTCCCTCTGATATCATAATTATACAGTTTATCTCGTAATATTTGGTGGTCAACAGTATCGAAAGCCTTTGCTAGATCTAGGAATGTAATTGCTATGGGTTCACTTTTATCTAAATTATTAAAAATCGAATTTGTTATTTGGTTAAGTGCATCTTTGGTGCTTAAATTTTTTTTAAATCCAAATTGTCTATTAGAAATAAGCTTATTTTTTTTTAAGAAATCGATCAGTCTGTTATGCATTACTTTTTCGAAAGTTTTTGCTGAGTTAGAAATTAAAGAGATCGGTCTGTAATTGTTTTGTGAATGTTTTTCTTTTGCTTTGTGTATTGGTATTACTTCAGCTATTTTTAGAGCTTCAGGCCAAATTTCCTTTTCTATGCATAAGTTATAAATGTAAGTTAATGGGTTTGATATACTGTCACTTAAGGATTTTAGTACTTGTGTATCAATTTCATCAATTCCACCATTTTTGTTTTTCATATTGCGAATTATTTGTACTATTTCTTGCTGTGTTATTTGTTTTAGGAATATGCTGTTTGAATTGATCTTAGGTTATTTTATTTCTTCATTTTGAAGTGTATTTATTTTATTTCTTAGCTTTTCTTCTACTGTACAAAAATATTCGTTTAAGTTCTTAGCAATTTCTGCTGGGTCTTCAATTTTTTTGCAGTTTTCTTTTGGGTAGTCTATGATGCTGTTTTTCCTTTCTATTTTTCCTATTTTTTTTAATTATTTTCCACAGATTTCTTTGGTTATTTAAGTTTTGTTCGACAAGTTTTCTATCGAAATTTTCTTTTGTTTTATTTATGATGTTTTGTAGATTTTTAATATAGTTTTTGTATTTGATTTTTTTGATGTTATAAAGTTTTTCTTTAGTTTGACATGATTTTATGATTCCTTTTGTTATCCAGTTATTTCTTGGTTTATTTTTCTTGTTTTTGTCTTTTTTATTTATTTCCTTCGCTTTGTTAATACAGAATTTTATTTTATCAATTAGGGTATTTATAGCAATGTTTGGGTCATCTACTTGGTATATATCAAACCAGTTTATAGTTCTTGCAGTTTTTCGTAATTCTTGGTAATTTATTTTTGTATTATTTTCTTCTTTTTTAATTTCTTGTTGAGCATCTTTTATGTTCATAAAAATTGGGTAGTAGTCATTGAATGGCGTTTCGAGTATACATGTTCTATATTTTAATCTATTAAATTGAAGGAAGAAATTATCTATGCAGGAGCCTTTGTTGTTGATGTCCGAAGGTCTAGTTATGTCATTAATCCCTGGAAAATATCCATTTTCTAATGTAGTTTGTAAAAATTCTTGTTCAATTATATCTTGGTTTAGTATGTCAATGTTAACGTCACCTACAATCAAATTATTTTTGTGCTTTTTGTTAATTTTTATTAGTTCGTTAAAGTTCATTAAAAATTCCGTTTTGTGTAGATCATGGGATCTATACACTGCTGAGATTAACAGTTCTTTTTCGTTATCTAAAGAAATTACCGTTTTTAAGCACGACCGCTACACGGTAGTGCCTTATATTTTCGTCATCGCAAAAAGTGTCAAACTATTTTTGTGAACGAATTTTCTCCATGAATTTTTGACGGATCGGGTTGAAAATATACGGATTAATTTATTATATTGTAGAATAGAAACGTTCCTATTTTGGGCCATATCTTTCGAAAGGCTTCGGAATGTTACACAATTTAAGAATTATGGGTGTTTTTTTAGCAATAGCATAAAAATTTTTTTTTGTGAACCGATTTTCTCCGTGAATTTTTAACGGATTGGGCCAAAATTTTGGGGATTAACTCATTATATTGTAGAATAGAAACGTTCCTATTTTGGGGTACATCCATCGAAAGGTTTGGAATGGCAAACCTTTTTATAATTGAGAGTGTTTTTTAGCTATAGCGTAAAAAAAAAATTTGTGAACGAATTTTCTCCATGAATTTTTGACCGATCGGGCTGAAACGTTGATTATTTATTTATTATATTATAGAATAGAAACGTTCCTATTTTGGGCTATATCGATCGAAAGGCTTCGAAATGACACACCATTTAAGAATTGCAAAAAACAATTTTTTAACTATAACTTGAAAAAAAAATTTTTTTCGTAGAGTATAAATAGATGAAGTGCAAGGACAAAAAAATACATCTTATTTCTATTGAACACTTTTCTCTAAAATTAATTCCTTCCAAGATAACGGTGGTAAAGCGGTGGGAAATGCTAAAAATGACCACTTTTTGGACTTTAACATCGAATATATTAATTTCTCTTAAATGTGTTAAATATAAAAGTTGTAGAGCACAAAAAGACACAACTTTTCTCTATGAAACAATCGCAAAAATTGGTTAAAGATGAGTTTGTTAGCGCCTCGAACACCTTGCTGACATTTGAAACCAAACTTATTGGCCTGTAGCTTGCCAGACTCGATGGGTTATCTTTTTTAAAATTAGCAGAACTTTAGCTACTTTCTAGCTGGGAGGGTAGTGTCCCAAGTTCAGTATGTTATTAAATAATATCGTGAGATTAATTATAATCTTAATTGGCAAAATTTTCAGCACTACGTTCGGGACACCATCTAGTCCAGCAGAAGTCTTGTTTTTGAGGTGCTTCAGAACGCAGAAGGTCTCATAAATTATCTGAAAGATTTTTTCATTGTTTATGTCTCGGGGGGCCGCTGCCCTATTGTCATTGGAAAAGTTTGATAAAGTGACGCCCTGTGCCTGCTCCCGCTCAATTTTCGACGTGTAAACGCGAACCGTTTTATTTATAATGGCATGTAGTGGTTTGTTACTATCAATAATTTTTTTTTATTGACTTGCGCGAAGTGCCAGCCAATTACATTTGGAATATCGACATTGTCAGTGAAAAACAATTTGTCTCCGTTTCGATATGCATTGGTGTGACTAAGATTAAGGTCATTAATGCATTCCAATTTATTCGCGTCACTCTCAATGAGTTTTATTTCTTGCGTGGATTTGCCGCGAAACATTTTATTTATGTCCGGAAAAAAATTATGCGCGTCTCTGTAGCTGATCAGCTTCGCTTTATTTGCCCAGAATTTATTGCAAGAAATTGCGAATTGTTTTTTTAAATTATACTTAATCTCGGCCATTTTAGAATTGAGTATTTCAATTTGCGTTCTCGTTGATTCGAGGTTCGGATTACCTAGCCTTTTGATTTTATTTATAGCAGTTAATATTGTAGATTTCGCTGCTTGAAGTCGGTTAATTTATCAATTAACGTACTTATCTGTAGTGTTTGTAGCGTTTGCCTTCGGTACAATAGCATTTATTGCATCATTTATCGCGGCCGAGATACCTTCGATGCCTTGGTCTATTTCGTCACTTGTAAGGTTCCTGTATTCGTGTAATTATTAGCTAGGTAATTTTTAAATATACTCCAGTTCGTTTGTTTAAAGAGCTTCGGTCTTGGATGGCTGTAGGGGTCGATTAACAAGTCTGAGTGATCAAGATTAATCGTGAAGGACAGCGCTCTGTGGTCACTGTCTTGATCCATGGTCTTTATTTTGTTGTTGTCGGTTAAGTTCACGAAGTGCAAGCGGGCATCCGCGAGGCACACATCGAGAAATGAGTCAAAGTGCGGGAAAGTTGGCTCAGCGGGCGGCAGTACTTTTAAGCGATAATAGTCTATAGCTTTGGACTCCAACCAGTTGCGCATGTGTGCTACTCGTCAATTTGAGACATTATCTCCCCATTCCACTAATCTGGCATTAAGGTCGCTCGCAATAATATAATGCATGTCATCCCCCTCCAATTTTATTTGCTTGAAGAGACTGTCCAATTCGCGAGGAAAAGAAACACTGGTGTTTCCGGCTGTGTATGCACTGACTATGATTGATTTTTTATTGCTAATACATGTGGTTTTTACTGCACATGTTTCTAAAATATTGTTATTATTTGATTGATAAAATTTTATAATTTCGAATTTTATATTCTTTTTTACTAAAATACAAGTGCCAACACCTTGTATCGTGTTATGCCTATCATTGCGTACTATGTTAAAATCCTTGAAAATAAGGTGGTGCTTGTTATTTAATTTAGTTTCACATATTAATACAATATCGGAGTCGTGCCGTTGGATGAATCTCTTCAAGGTATCTCGCTTCGCATTTGTTATAATCGAATTTACGTTAACCGCTATGATTTTCAATTTCTTTAATTTTCCTGCCATTTTAAGTTTTGATTATTAAGTATAAAATTAATTTTCTGAGTGTTATCGTCGATTTTGCAATTTAATTCTATATTCTCGGAAGTTATGTGACCGACTATCTCTAACTTAAACTTACCTAAAATACTTCCTATTTGATGGATTAGCTGAGGCTCTTGGGTACTGGCGGTCGCTTGATGTTGTTGCTGTTGCTGCTGTAGTTGGGTCCTCGAGACAGCTTCCTCTCTTCTGTTATGATATGACTACCTGTACGTATGAATGCGAATCGCTGCGCTGCGGCCGATGATTTATTTTGGTAGAGGTAGAGACCGTTGCTATCGGAATATTTAAATTTGCGTTACGGCTTTTTGCGTTATTCTTCGTAATATTGCGACTCTTCATTTGGTTTTGTGCAAACTTTAAATATGGGCAGCCACGATAGCTTGCTACGTGGCCATATGAATTGCAATTCACACATTGCGGTGGATCCTCTTTGTTTATCACAGTCTTTTTAGACATTCCTGGCTCGGAAGCCCAAGTTGCAATTCGAACTCGAGTGCCCAACTCTTCGGCATTTGTGGCATTAGCACATTTTGTGCTTTCGGAAAGGCTCCCATTTGACTGCTTGACATGCCAAAGCTTTGATACTGGTGAGATTTTTAATGTTGCTGTCGTGTGACGTTTGAACCAGTAAATAGTTGCCATTTAGTGCCTTTTCATTGTCGGTCAGTGTATCTATTTTAAGCAGGTTAACATCTTTGATGTTAAGGCTTTTTAGCTCAATAAGGATCTCTTCGCCCGTGAATTCTTTGTTGATTCCTTTTAACACAACAAGTTTATTTTTCTTGTCCCTCAGCGAATAAGTGAAAAATTTTATGCCGTTGTCGTTGAGGATTTTTTTCTATCGTTTCAAACGTAGCGTTGTCTGCCGATGTTATACATTTTTCCTCATTTTGCAGATCTTTTATTTGGAAAAGATTTTTTTCTAATAAGGCAGAAATATAGCCGGTCAGTGATTTTGTTGGAGCCGCGCTACAGTATATGGGCGGTGGCTTGATTGGTTTGACGGTTATTTCAGTCTTCGGAGACTTTGAGTTGTTGGCGCGCAAATCATGTAGCGCGTAGAATTTATTTTGTGTATTTACCGATTCAGTAGTATATTTATTCGATGCTATCCGAAACGTGATTTTTGGTTTTATCCAGGCGTGTGAAAAATCTTCATCTGTTGAATTTGAGATCATTGAGCAGTTCAAAGCGTTGTTTGCGTCTGCTGATGAATCAGGGGTGTTTTGCGTGTTGGGCATAATTTGTCTTCTCCGTACAAGGTTTGTTTTAGCTGCATGTTTAGATTAGCCCAACTCTGTCAGAGCTTTTTTAAATTCCCTTTCGACCGAGTTGGTTAGAGGCTCTCTGCCGTTGCTTTTGTGTATGGGTGTTTTAAACTTGGGCATTTTACTTGCCTGCGTCCTTGATTCGCCACTACTTAATTTACGTTTGGCGTTATGCCGTTCGATTGGGCTTATAAAATTTTCAGCCATTGCGCTTGACACCAGCACTCACGAGTATAATGAACTGGCATCACTTGCAATACCCGAACGAGCATATAAAGTATAACCCGACACGCAATGACTAAACTGACGTATTAATTTTTACTGTTGGACGAGTTGATGCAGTAATGGTTATATTATAGCAATATACTACTGGCATCTGATCCGTTCATGAAGATTTCGTTCTAAATAGTTAAGGCGCAAGTACGCGGCACAGAGCTTGGAGCTCAGCGAGTACACTCAATCACGTCTCGAACCGAACTCGATCGGACGAGAACTCGATCGGACAAGAACTGATGTGTTCAGCGTGGTATGGACGTTGCCATGAGGTTATGTGTGGATGCTAAAATTGCGATGCTGGATACCGACAGGCAGATTCCTACTTATCATTTTTACGAAATTGTCCTAGTCATACTTGGAATTTTAGAAGATGATAGAAATATCACAACCCGTGGAGGACAACGTATAATTACATAAAACTACTATGTAAATTTAATTTTATAGTGTAAAATGTTTGATCAAGCAAAACTATAATTAATATAGGATTTGGTATCTTACACTTTAAAGCATTAAATTTTTTAGTTTTCGGAGTATCCTACATTGTTCCTAATATATTAATAATTTTTCTTCAAGTTTTAAGTAAATGAAGCAAATTATTTCGAAGCATACTCCATATTGGTGAATTTGGTATGTGAATAAATGTTCTGAACGACTGCACTAATTAGTCTACAAGATGTGAATTTCTTAAGTAAAATTTGTTTTCTAAATTTGCATTCTCAATTTATAAATAAAGAATCTAATATCTAAGATACATTCTAATAGGACAACAAATTTTCAAGATAATAATTAGTTTTAAAGTAGTTAAAAAATTACCTATCATTTCGAACACAATATTTTTTGCAATATTTTACAACTTATAATAATAATATGCAATCAAAAAAAAAAATAATTAACACCAAATCATACGTATGGATTTAAATCTTTTTACATATATCTTCACATATCAAGAAATTAATGTGTGCACAAACCTCTGGAGTTGTAGAGTCGGCCAAATCCTTATTTTTTAACAAAAAATTAAGGTCTATTTTCTTAAATAAATTCAATGCTGGGAAAACTAATAAAGCTATAGAACTGACTTTTGGTACACACTATTATAGGTACCTCTTTCAGGCATATACTTGTGTCGAATGTCCAGACGCGATTACTCAAATTTTTAAGTGTCCTGCACGACGAATGAAAACGTTCTCCACGATAAATCTCTCTGAAGAGACAGCAGTGTTCTGTGCCATGACAGCAGTGGGTGAGTGGTAAATTCTTCTAGCCCCTTGCAGGTCAATTTCCCAACGCAGTAGATCCTTGCTCTTAGGCGGCACTTTCCTTCGGTGTTCCCACTGCAGCGCATCGGAGTTGTGACTGAAACTATCACACGTTTTCACTACTTGTGCGCTTAGGCTGCATGTCTACAAAAAATAATGTACAGATGGACGAAAATTTTGTTAAGAGGCTGGTTTCAACATAGGATGAATGCATGTGCCAATTACTACGGATTAAAAATAGAGGTTAACTTTGGACTTGAATAAATTCGTTGTACATAAACAAATCATGATAATTCATTTTGCATAAGAAAGTTTATAATATTTATTACTGTTTAGAACACAGTCGTATTCCGGGCAGTGAAAAATAAATTAATAAATTCATTTGAAAGCAAATTGATGAGATCCATCCTATAGTTTTAAAGATTATTCACTTATCTTTCAGCATCAAATATATATATATATATATATATATACTCGGGAGGCTTCGCGCGCCAACCCCCCTTCTTTCAGAATAATATTATATTATATTTATTATTTTTTATACAATAAAATCATTTTGATTTTTCTTTTTCATTTTAATATATAACAAAAGCTAAATGTTGAACTTATTATAATTTATTTTTTTATCATTACGTTAATTTGGTATCATTTCCACACTACCTTGAGGTATATACCACAGCGCGCTTTTTTTAAGTGGTTTCCCTCATAGACCTACTCCACTCACACATTGAAAAAAATATTTAAATAATTATTGGAAGTAAATACAAATTATTTGCCAATAATAATGAAGTGCAAAATGCTTCGGGAGTTTCGAATACTCCCCTCTTCAGGCTACAAAAACAAAAACTAAATTACAAAAAGACTCACTTGAAAATGCTTTCTTTTAATTAAATTTATTTAGTCAGAAAGTGAGTGTCTGGGTTTTATTCTTGTATAAATTTCGATGCAATAGAATTATTTATTTGTACTAAATTTTGAACTTTCTTGATTTTAGTGTTACTAATTGCTTCATTGCTTATAGAAATTTATATGTGACAAAGTGTTTAATTATTTTTCATGTAACAAGTGCATGAATTTAGTTTTTTTTTGTAGCACGAAGCGGGGAGTATTCAAATATCATACAAACCAAGGCCTATTCAATAAATCTCTAAATACACTTGAATCTAATATCAATTTTTTTCAATCAAGTTTTCGAAAGTTTCAAGTCTGAATAAAACAATTTCCGAATTATTGAATTCTGTTATATATTGTAACGGCCGCGGATTTTAGAAGCTAGTCGGCGAATGGTAGATCCCTGTGATACCGGCATGGGTAGTCGGTAGGATCTGTAGCTGAGTCGAGGCCAGTGCGGCGTTGGCTCAGTGTTAAGGAGCGCGCCTTTGGATCCTAAGGTCGTGGGTTCTAGCCCCGCGTCCGCGTACTTTTACCTCGATTTTCCTAAATCCTGCCCCGTTACAGATGGCGCCCCACGCTGGGCGCCAGTTGTAACGGGGCTGTTTTTACTGTGTGCAGTACCGGCGCACTGCATACTCCTACCTTTCCTACACGATGCAGCGGGAAAATCTACACGTGATTCTCCCCGCTGTTTAGGTGCAACAGCTTTCGTACAAATGCGAGACTCTCTTGACGAGTCTCGATTTCCGTTGATCGGACTCTCGATCGTGAGCGCCGTGTTACGCTCACGATGCCAGCTACTCAGTTATCTGCACAGTGGAAACGCTTTTCCACTGTGCCCGCGGAGGCGGCGGTAATCGCGGGAAGAAAAGGGGAACAATCTCTACTGCAATGACGAATGCGAGAATTTAGATTAGGAATAAGAATATATTCTGTAACACTCCTTTACAATGTTAGCTACAAATCGTCTCGCGAACCGAGAAGGCGGAACTTTTCGCGGGAAACACGCGCACACATACACACGCGGATCGCCGGTTGCGATCCGCCGCTATAGTACAATAAGTACTTACTCGATGTTGCGC
>UELV01148713.1:7482-18952 GCA_900490015.1 Megastigmus stigmatizans | reverse complement strand
GAGAGAGAGAGAGAGAGAGAGAGAGAGAGAGAGAGAGAGAGAGAGAGAGAGAGAGAGAGAGATAACAATCGCTGTATCCTACTTTCGGAATATACATATATACATATATACGTACCATCGCCGCGCGAGTAGAAGCTCGGACACAGAACAATTAAGAGTCTAGAGAGAGCCGTTAATGGGTCTCGCGCAAGGAATTGCGGAGTCTATATTAGACTCACGGCATTAGGCAAACAAACCTAACACACTGCAGCTGCAGCAGGAACGGTGCACCAGCGAGGGGAAAATAAAGAACCGCGCGGTCCAACTGACTGACGTATGAATGAAAGCCGCGTTGCCGGGGCAGAGAGAAAGTAGAAGTTGGCAGCGAGAGCCGCAGCAGCAGCAGCTATAACTAGGCGCTAAATTGAACGAGCTCGCCGAGACGCTGACATTGGACTTCTCTTTCCGCAACACCTGCAGCACCGAGAGTTCTTATATATATATATATATATATAGCTGGCCTATGCACACCCGGCGCACATGCCGCGGCGAGAGCGCATTAAAACTTTTCGATAAATCGGAGATCGTTATCGCACCGCTATATGGGCTGGAGATCGGGAATCGCTCGCGCGCGGGCGCGCATTGGACGAGCGTCTAATAGAATAACGGGTTGGGTATATATGTACGAAGGTGCACCTGAAAATTTACTTAACTTAACGATCTCGCGAAATCTTAAGCGGTCGACGGGGTATATAAAAGTATTTTCCGCACAGTGCATTGCTCTGGATTCGATGCTAATCGACTAATCTCTTGGATATCTATCCGTTAGGATATATATTCAATTTTAGAAGGCAAGACTAGCTTGTACGTGTGTGTGTTGAGCTTTTTGTGGGGCAGCATATACTTAATTGCTAAGAACTTCTTTTAGCATCCGACAAGATATAAACATAGATAGTAGCTTTTCTATATAATATTAGTAAATCTCGAATTTGAGATGAGGACAAATCATCGTTCGAATCATATCATCACTGTGATAACTGCTCCGCGATGTTTCCATAAGCCATGCAAGATGCGGAGCGAGAGATGATAATATCCAGGAAAGGAACCGATGATTACCGACGGACACGTTCGATAAAACACGCCTTCTCTTCGCATATAAGGATTACTTTTTATATTGCGAGTTCCGAAAGTCGATCGCGCGATATCGATCTTGCGCGCAGGCGGATTTGCATCCATTGGCGTGTATCGAAAGGAGGCATACTTCTGCAGCCGCTTATTTATGATCTTTTGTTGATTTATCGGAACGACCCTGTCTTAATCACTATTTCATTGAATTTCTTTTGGAGCACTTATCGCTTTTATAAGTCGTTATTATTATCCGGGCTTCGTAAATTTTTCCCGATTCGTTTGCTGTATTGTCATGCCTTGACTTATAGATTATTGATGTGCAGTTCACAAGAGTACTTATAGGGAAATGTTACAATAATAATAGTGATTTTTAATAATGTTCAAAAAATAAACCAATAAACGATATATAATAATGGGATTCATTTCATAATTCAGAATTAAAGTATATTAAATCATTTTCTTTATAAAAAGAAGAAGAAATAATAATGAGCAATAACGATATATTTACAGGAGTAATAAATAATAATTAAAACTTGTGTTCAAAGTGTGCACTTTTCAGTCACTTTTCACCCACTATACATTTACAAAAATAAGACCATAGTGCGAGAAACCAGACAGCATTAAGAAAAAGTATACTCTTCGTAGAAAATATCGCTTCGATCGTTTCGTTTCCCCCACTCTCTTTTTAGAGACTCCAGGTCACGGAAGATTTTTATTTACAAAAAGACGCGGTATATAACGTTTAAGCGTAAAAAAAGAAAAGATAGAGAGAGAGCGTACGAGCTCCATTTATCTCTGACCTATCCCAATTCTGTTTTACCCGCGGCGAACGATTAACGGTGAACTATATTTAGAGGCCGGGGCAAGCCGCGCGCGCGCAAGTATATATCCGCTCTGATGTACGATGTATAGGAGTGCATATATGCGCGCATGTCCGTGTATGAAACTGTGTACCGCAGGGAGAGAGAGAGAGAGAGAGAGTGAGAAAGATCGGTGCAAAGTCGAATCGGCAGCGACCTTCATAACTCAAAACGCGTTCTCGGCCTATTCTATACGTATATATATATCGCCGCGTGCACAGAGAGATGACTTTGACAAATGACTAATAGAAATTCTCGATATCGGACGTTTTATTTGCGATTTATGTGCACATGATGAATAAGACAATTAGCCGGGCTATGAAAAATCCTCGATTAAAGTTTCAATTCGATCCGCCGCATACCCCCCCCCCTTTTTACTACGTTCATGTCGATCGCGCCGTATTATTAAATGAAAACTGCGGTGGTAATTCAGACTGATCAATTTATGGATTTCAATTTGCGCACGCGGCGGCGGCGGAGCTCGTGATTATTATTAAGAAGGTATATTTTTATTTTGCGATAAATTTTGTTTGGACACGGAAAACTTTGGACTTGGAGTAGTCTACACAATGAACGCGGCTCCTTAATCGGAGATACACAGACCTTCATCGGGGCTTTTATGGACATCGCGTGGGAATTAAAAATTATTGATTTTATAACTCATCTATATAGACAGTAATGAAATGTCGATGAAACTTTTTACACACAAAAATAAATGATGAATTTCTTTGTCGAACGCTTATAACTTTGCAAGAGCGAGTCATGAAAGTTCAAGCTAATTAAATCAAAGTCGCATGCCAAGTAGTCAATGCTCGCTCGAAAGCTTTCCCCTCCCTTTTCTTCGGCTTTTTCTTCTCTCGAGGTGCGCGCTCTTTGAATTAATTGCATTTCCGGGAACTTAATATTCAAGGCGTTTCCTCGTTCCAAGAACGGACCTACTCGGACTCTCTCGCACAATCCTCTCCCCCGTCCGAGAGAGTCCAAAAACCTTGGCCCAGCTCCACAACCCACGAGAGACAGAGAGAAACACGAGGCGAGCCCCGGGGGCGCCGACGCGCCGCGCTTCGTTTCTTTCTTTCCGTCCTCTCCTGCACGCTCTCACTTTCATTTTCTTCGTCCGCGCCGCGCACCGTCAACGTCGACGTATGCCTACACGATATATAAAACGACCGCAGCCCTCTGTCTGTGTGTGCGCAGTGTATTTATGTACACGCGCGTAAAGACTTCAGCTGAGAGCAAAGAAAAAAAAACATATTTAGTCATGTTTACGCCCCGGCAAGTAAATGCGCTCTCGTTTTAATTATATTATGACTGCGTGCAGGATCTGTTGCTTGTGTGACAATACGTATGTGCGAGTGCAGATTACGTATATAGGTAGACGCGAGGCTTGCGCATCAACAACGAAGAATAACAGTCAATATTAAGTGACAATTGTTGTCGCTGCGAGTCGTTCGCGCTGTACAACGTTGTCATTGACACAGTTTCATATACGTGGTAATTCGAAGCATTTAAAGTTTCGGTTTCGGTGCGTATAGTTTGGTTAAAAAGGGTGGAGACACGGGACCACAGAGAAACACCACAAGGTCCATATTTTTTTAATTGTTGAAAGCCGATAGCTTCACCGCGACGGTCACGTTTCGGTTGGTTTTGCGCGCTTTTGTCCGTATGAGCCGAGTGGGACTGAATTGCTGTATGCACTCCGTTTTTTATACAGATACATTCCGGCATCCGTTAAAAATAAGATTTCAAGCGCTTTATATTGTTATTTCAAATTCAAAGCTTTCAGTTTAGATTGTTTGCGAGAGAATAGTATATTAAATGCATTCCAGTATAAAATGCTCTCCAAGACACGTGTACAGCTATCACTGAATAATTCCAATTGCTTTTACAATAAAATATTTATGCCTAAAACCAAGCCATACTGTATAAACAAATGTCGCACGATAAGAATCTGCAGTTTCAGTTGACGCGAGTGTCGCGGACAAAGGTACATAAAAGCGAGTCGGCGCAATAAATAACAATGAAAAAAAAAAAAAAAAAAAAAAAAAAGAATCGACACAGGGTTGAAATGAAAAAAAGAAAACAATAAAAACGAAAAAAAAAGAAAAACTTGTATGTGTGTAGACAAGGAGACGCATATTGCGGCGAACGTGAGAGAAAATACGTTGGGTATATACGCTATAACGTCGCATCAGAAATGACGGGATGACAAAGATGGGACAAGACAAGTTCGCACAGCGCTCGAGAGCGCGCTCCGGAACCGGAGACGATGCAGATGACACGATCTGCTTTTCTCTCTGTCATCTCGGGCTTTCTCGCTCGAAACAGCTGGTGCGCAGCGGCTGTATATAGGTATGTATAGGCAGTGTTTTTTCTTTGCTCTCCTGCCGGACGATGCCGATTCATAACACACATCCGCAAGCAGCTGCAGGCTGATGATGATGATGATGATGCGCGCGGGGACCAATGCCTCGCGTGGTTCGGATTTCGACGCGCCCGTTACGGATATGTGTGAATGCTCTGTACGTATTAGATGTGTTATTTGGTGTTTGTTTATACGAGCGTTGTGCTGACCAATGTTGATAGAGTGCGGTGTTTTATCAACGTTGGGCCACGTTCCGACGAATTAGTTGGTCACCGATGTTTGTTTTCGGCTGTTATAGAACTCTAGACGATAAAGGTCAATGACTTCATTTCATACGTGTATACGGTATTGCTATTGTAATCGCTGTTTTACTTCTTTTATTTATAGGTTATATGTTAATTTTCCGAGCGAATAAACACGTCAGCCGGCTAAAATGTTATAAACCCTTTTCTAGGAAAGACGTTAAGGATCTTTATTAGCAAGACACAAATATAGAATATTAATACGTAATAATGTTATATTCTCATCGAGATTACAATTTGCCACGAGCAGTACCGCATTATACACCGCTTTCCTCTAATATAATGCACGCACACGCCACCGCAATAATCCACCGACAAACAAATCAGTCGCCTTATCACTATCCTCCCATCAAATCAAACATATATATATCCGTCAGCGAATGCGGAAAGACACAGCCTGCAACAGAGACAACGACAGCGAGGCGTTCACATGCAGAAGCAGCAGCACAAGCCAGTCAGCACGAATCGTAGATACTCATGCAGCCAGTCTAAGTAAGAAAATTCCAGGCCGCGTCGCGCGCGAGTGCAGTAGCTGCGACTGCTCCAACTGCGTGTGTGTGTGCGTCCACGGGATACTATCGCGAACCTGCAGCGCACACCGAAGTCAGTGGAACGACCGTGGACGGTATGTGGTCTTACTTGAATTCGAGAAGGTGTATAAGGCGCGCGTGTCTCGTTCTGCACGCGTGAGGCATTATGCGCGCGACGCGAGGAAAATGCTCCCGGCATACTTACACCGATTCTTTGCGGTATGCGTAACGTTTTTACTGGAGAACGCTGCTGTTTGGTGATATACGGACGCGAGGAACGTATATTTTCCCGAGATGATGCGGATGTCGATAGCCTACACTTTATTATTTTCTAGATTGCGATTGGCGAACGTTACAATCCTGGATTTTGTTTTGTTTATAGAATTTCTTATTATTTATTTTCAGGTGCACACTCGTTTAATTAGAAAGAAATTCATGCCATTCCACGTATCCTTGTGTACCCCCGTAAAGTGGTTTGATAAATTATATCAGATTCATTAAAAGCTGCGGTAATTAGAAATTGCTACGAATATCGAACGAAACTGCTGTTATAATGAAAAAAATATCGAAAGTACTTAACTTCCTCAAAAATGTATACTCCTACAAAACGTTATCTCGCAAAGTGAAAACTTCGATTTGGGCGGTCGCGATTAAATATTTATAATGAAAGTTCCGTTGTGTCAGCGCAGGATGTGCACGCTCGCAAAACCTTTATCTATCTTATATATTTGATATTGGGATATCAGATACTACCGGTATCACTTAATAACGTATCGGTTAATGTTACTTTCATATTCATATTGCTTGACGCGCAATTTATAGACTACGAAACGTTTGGTTTTATTATCTGAAAAGGACTTATATACATACCTTGTTTAAAAACGTTAATGTATCACGTGTATATATTATAATGTAGAAAAATCAATTAATCCCACCCATTCGAGCCATACAATCTATTAAGTCCGAATTATTAAATCCGCTATACTTTATAAACATCCGATATACTTGTATTCGATTAAGTTTCCAATTTTTTTTTTACAAATTAATTCCGAACGTAAATGCATTCGACCAAGTGTCAAAATCTTAAGAATTCACGAAAAACAAGTGAACGAGAAAATAATCATATACCGATATATTAGCCTCGAAGAGACAAATTCCTCACAAGGATATATAACGCATTGCATGATGCGCACATTATGCGTGCGTATATGTATAACGTGCAGAGACTCGCGGTGATTCGATGCGAACACGCGGGAAGCCTCGAAAGCGCGCACATCACGAAGAAGGCGCGACGCTCTTATTTCGTTCCTTTCTTTTTTTTTTTTTTTTTTTGTTGCATTATTATATATTTTGACAGGGCGAAAACGAGGCCGATAGAATGGGAGAGAGGAGATCAGCGAAGTGCACTTTGAGCGTGAAATTGGATGAAGTCGAGTGTTACTTTGGAATGGAACGTATATACGATAAAGCGAATGTTTATTTGGGGCTTCCTCTCTGTCTCGCTCTTACTCCCTCGTGCAAGCGTCTTTGATGTGTTAAGAGCAAAAATTGCGTATTATCGTTTTAAATTGATTTGCGCGCCGTTGGACTTTATTTTTCTCCATAGCCTGTCCCACCCCGAGAGAGTTCGTAAAACATTATCGAACATGATGCGGATTTTTTTGGTCCAAATTCAATTTTAAGCGCATACCCATTTGCCACAATACAAACAATATTACACACATAATGCTAAAAGAAAGGATTCATTATTATACCGAAAGGTATATTCCTACATCAATATCGTAAAAAAAAAGGGAAAAGAAAATGTATTTTTCCCTCTACTCGTATACGTATTGCCGTTTTATATCCATTTTAAATTTAAATATATGATAATAAATACATTTTAAAAAGTGCCAAGCAGTCAACGAAACATCTCTTTGGCTTATAATACAATTCCGTCTGGGGTCCCCCGCGCGCAGACAACACTGGGCAGCCGAGCAGCGCGTATACATTATACACCGATACATTGCCGCAGTCCTCAAGCTCATAAACAAAATTCGAAGTGTCAAAGTGCGCGCGCGTGAGAAAAAGAGAGATAAAACGAGAGAGAGAGAGGATACGTATACGAGGAACCGGGGGAGAGGCGTCAGGAAGACACGGAGACAATCTCTCGCGCGAGGCGCATTTACATTCCAAAATATACATATACACACGCGACACCACGTGAGAAGAGATAAAAGAAGAGAGAGAGTGGGAGAAAAAAACACGTCGAAACTATAGGCAGAGAGCTCGCATGACGGACAAGGCGCAAGTGAGAGAGAAGGAGAGTTGCGCGCGCACGAGCACGAGGAGCAAAAGAGGACAAAAGATCGGTAGATCCTCTTCTCTGCAGGGCTGCAGTGCTGCACGGCGCAGCGTCTCCCTCTCTCCCTCTCTCTCTCTCTCTCTCTCGCTCGCGCGCATATATGTACCGGCTTTGGCGAAACACGTTTTGGAATCTCTGAGCGGGATCGCGCGTCGCGTCCAATTTGTTATTACGCTCGGTTACGCGTCGGGCCGCTATAGCGATATGCAGCACTCGTCCTCTCTCACACGGACACAGCCACACACGGCAACCATCGGCTCTACATAGTATACACGAAAGACGAAGAGTGTAAGAGGTAGAAGAAGGAGATATAGAAGAGGATCGAGAGCGCAGGCTCGACGAAACGATCGATAGCGCGGAGATGATCGATGCCCCGGAGGTGGCGCGCTGTGTGCACCTCGTTTTGACGTGAGCTGCACCGTAGGGATCTCGTATGGGAATCGAAAAGAGAGAGAGAGAGAGAGATAGAAAGAGACCCAAGATCATGTATGTGTGTGTGTGTGAACGGTGCGGGTCATCGGGTTTTTGGACAGATTTTTGGCTGGTAGAAGTATACACTCTCTCGACGTTATGGGAATTGCTTTGGGGCTAATGCGCATATCGACGGGAATTTACTTAACGGTATATAAGTGGGCATGGATGCTGTTATTACCGTGAAAGGGTGAATAGGTACGGGGCTTGATCACTTGTTATAGGTATTGATTATTTTGGACTCATTATCAACAATGTAGTGTGGTTCGTGATCCATTGACCAATCTGTCGTTTACAATCATTTCTTGCTAGATGCAACAATTAAATATTTAATTAATGCAAAGCTCAATAGTGCTTTTATGGCTTGTGACACCTGCACACACATTCAACAAAAACCTATACAATCTCACGTTCGATCAACTGTGCGCAGCCACGAGAAGTTCAGCAAAAATTAAGCGTTAAAAAGGCATCTCAATAAGACGCGGCAGCAGCAGCATTTAGCACAAGGAAAAGTAGCTGGAGCAGCATGGAGCATAGCTCCTCCGATTCAAGCAGAACCGACCGCATAACTCGCAGAAATTTAGTGGTTCATATAAAAGCGATCCTTTGCGGTTAGTCAACTCGGTCTCGCGCGCGCGCATACACACACACACACACACACACACATATGCAACATGCGCATACACCATAGAAAATATATATATACATATATATGGCATACCGTTAGGATGACGCTGAGAGCCGAATAGAGCAGGCACGCGTCAAGCTAATTGTGTGCGCACATGGGCCTCCTCGTATAGCGAGAGAGAGAGAGAGAGAGAGCCCTTATCGACCTAATCGAGCGACTCGACTGACCCTGCGGCCAGGAAGACTCTATGAATCATCTCGCACAGAGAGAGAGAGAGAGAGAGGCCACTTCCACGAGTGCGATTCTCTTTACGAGCCTTTCCCCTTGTGTCCGAGCTGCGCAGCACCGACCGAGACCGACTCTACCACGACGATACGGGAAAGATGCAGCCGAGTGGTAATGAGAAATTATGTTCCATGATGGTTATAGCGATCGCATTGCCGCTTATTATATACGCATAGCGCAGCAGCAGCTCTTGCACCACTGCAGTGCACGTGCGCAGAGCCCCTTTAACGCTAGCTCGCAATAAAGTGCGGATCATAACGCCGCGGCGAGTCTCGGTGCTGATGCATGCTAATTTACTACTGGTTAGGGTTATTCGTTTCTTTTTTCATCCGTTCGCGTGTGTGCGGTGCTGCTGCTGCGGAAGCGCGCGGTGAAGGTGTTTTTAGAGGCCGGGTGATTTGGACGATGTCATTTAATAGAATTTCTTGCGCAAGAGTAATGGGCTGTTGGTTTTGTTTGTTTGTTTGTTATAAGGATATAGCTTATTAGGTTTTGCTGCGATTTTTGTATATGTATTAATTGGAAAGGAATATGCGACACGCGAGATTTGAAATAGTTTTTCACACACAATTTGATTACGTATTACAAACACAAAGTATTATAGCAGTGTGGAGGATAATTTAATTACAAATTAATATTAATAATTAGAAAATGGAAATTAAAATGGTTACCAAGTTAACTATAAGTGATAACTATCTTTAATTAATTTTCAAAGAGTGTAAACAAAAAATAAACATCCAAAGTCATTCCCCGAAACGATAGATCCGCCAAAAAAGATTTTCTATACATAATCCAACGATCACAAAAAAAATCCACTAGCACATAGATATAACAGTGTCTAGCACATAAGGGGCCCCACACAAATCCTTTCACCGTCAATGTGGCGAGCGCGCGATTTTCCGCGCATAATCCCCCACCAACGATGTGTATTCCTCCGCTGCAGACGAAAGTGTGTGTGTGTGTGTGTGTGTGTGTGCAGCGCATATCGTCGTTGTCGACTCGGTATATGTATTTACATCCAAAAATCACGCGAGACAGCTTATAAGTACGAGAGAGCGTGCGGGAGAGACTTGCGCATCGACATCAGCAGCAGCAGCGCCGAGTAAATTACGTCGATTTCCCTTCGTTTGCCTGATTTTATAGGACGCTAACGAGATGCGGTTGCGATACGTGACTTTCGGCTCTGCGGCGTTTTGCAATGTATCCTCGTCGTATATACACGTATATGTACGTGCACCGCGCGAGAGAGAATTTGCATGCGAGCTACAACGCGGAGGCTGCCAGAAGGAAAAGTTTTTCCGGGTGCGCGACTAGTGACATATGCTGAATAAAATATATATCGCGATGCGGATATCGAGCGTGTTCGAAGAGTGCACAATCCGGAGTTGGCTTCGTTAAAATAGAATTTATATCCTCTTTTCTATAGCTTTGATAATTGCAGTGACATTGTTCCCAGAAGTACTTCTATACGCATGAACCTACAACTATATAATATATGATATATGTATTTTGTAGGTTATACTCACGTTTACTTTGGCGAGGTAGAGCTCGAGCTCCTTGTAGGGGTCCATTTCGTCGTGAGACTTGTCAATGCTCACCACCTCGCCGACATCGCCACTTTCCACGATTTTCAAAGGATTCGGTGCCTTGCTCTTGGGCAAGGTCAGCACTACACATCCCTTGCTCGGTCCGTTGAGCTGCGTAGTCCCGCTACCGTTGTGGATCGCCTCCATTTTTCACACCCGCCTTACTCCTCGGCAAATTCACGCATGTTCCTCAGCTCGTCCTGCAATACAGATCATTCCAGTGATATTAATTATTTATATAATGCTGAATTGAAACGGTTAATTGAGATGATTTATTGTATCTTTGTACAATTCAAGTACAACTATGTATACTTGGGTTATTGATAAACAGTTTATTAGGAGATAATTAATTCAATTAGTGCTGAAATTTTTTGCTAGCAAAGCTAATTAACATTAATTTTAAGTAATAAAAACACACTTTATTTATTTCGTCTAAATTATATAGTGAACATTAATTAAGGAGTTAAAGATTAACCTTTGAGTACTCTATACGAAATATGTGCACCCTCCTATACTTAATTACGTGCGAACAATATTTAAATTAACCAAGAAGTATATCTATGTATATGGTAGCTATAGATATATTTAAATGTTTTAAATCTTTCAAATATGTTCGCACAGAATTAAGTATAGGAGGGTTTACAATGATTAAGAATTGAATATAAAAATGGTTTTGCGCGTGAAAAAAGTAGGCAATTTGATCATACGACGCACGCGATATCGACAACGAAAAGTATACGCGCGTCACACCAAGAGTACGAAAAAATCCCTGAAAACGTAATTTTACGCAAGAACGAGCATTCCGAGAAGGCCACCTACCTATACCAACTGAAAACAAAACTCATTCAAACGGCGAAAAAACAAAAGAGCACCAGCAGCTTCGCAGCCGCAGACAAACGACCAAGTTTCAATTGCACCACAGAGAGCCAGACACGAAGAGAGAGAGAGAGAGAGAGAGAGAGAGAGAGAGAAAATAATGTGACACGGAGAAA
>UELV01148655.1:0-28994 GCA_900490015.1 Megastigmus stigmatizans | reverse complement strand
ATATATATATATATATATATATATCCTTCGTTCTTGTGTAGCTGTTGCACACGCATATATATATAGAGAGAGAGAGAGAGAGAGAGAGAGATAGAGAGAGAGATGCATGAATGCAGGGAGCGCATGCGTGCGCATAGGTGCGCCCAGGTATTTACCTGTATATATCTGGCGTTTATATGTATATCGTGCAAGAGCTGCCGTGCGTGATGCATTGCGTATCGCTGTTTACAATATTAGATTGATATAGAGGGTTGCAGTACGGCTGCACTGTGCCGATGCGTGCCGATTGCGTCCGCGTATCATGTATGTATGTACGCACACTTATAATAAACGTACGCCGACGGTGTGAGTGTACTTGTGCTTCGAGATTGTTGGAGAGGGTGTCCGTTGGGTTTGTATTTTATGCACTCGAGGATAGGATAGCTCACGGAGGTGTTTCCATATGGCGATACGAAGCGTGTGGCTGAAGTATTAATCCAGACCAATCAATAACTAATCCGGATCGGTAGATAAAGACCTTCTACGTCTGCGATTCTTTAATACTAATGAGCAATGTCGATAATTTAGTCTTGAAGCTTGTAAAACGGCTTATACGCATTAGGTGAATGTGGTTCTTACGAAAGCATTAACAAAGGTTAGGCAAATTATGAACCAATCTAAGAAAAATAGTTATTAATCGCACTTGTACACACCTAGACGATTACGTTAGTCCAGTAGTCATTGGTATGCGTTTTCCATTTCTACTGCAGACTCTATAGAGATATATATATAATGTTACTGAATTTACAATTTAACTTTTCAACACTGTTTATTATTATCATTTTAGCACTCAAACAATAGATAGGGTCAGGAAATATACTAGAATTATAACTTTAAGATCTAAAAAGCGAAACTGACTTGAATGCTTTTTCGAGCTGCATGAATGCAATATAAACTAAAAGGGCACCAGAACTTGTAATATAATAGCGAAAACTTATATTAATTATATTATTTTGGGCATTGATATCTCCTGAAGGAGGTTCATCAGGTTTAGAATTATCGAACGAATTTTGATGAAATTAAATATAAGTTTATTATTATATATTAAACAACATGTTAAAATTTTAAGTTCTTTAGTACCCTTACTAATGTGATATTAATATTATAAAATAAATTTTTGCAATTTAACATTGAGTTTTATGTAGAGTTGCATTTTTCTAGACTTTTAACTTGAACTGCATAGTTTTTAACGAAAGATTTACTAAAAATCTTTTACGCCCAGTAAAAGAATATTTATAGATTATTTTGAGAGCTTGTACAATTCGCTAGCTTAAACTATAAAACTTATAATTTATATGTTTTCTGTGTAAAATAGCTAAGCTTCAGCAGAATAACCTCTGTTATCTAAGATACCGGCAACGTCGCATTTTTTGACACAATTCGCGTTATTTGAATTAATACATATAATATGTGACTGTACAATGATCTGATAAAATGATGTTATTCGTGAATGTTAACTAAGCTATAGTCAATAGAAAGTTTGTTGCAACTTTATTTTGACTTCCTACGTACCTTATCAACCTCTTTAAATAAGAATCGGCACTAAATATCATAATTACCACCTATCAATAATTATTATTGTTTCATCAAGGACTATATTATGATTCAGTCGCTTTCACAAATAATTCATTCCCATACATTAGATTCTAAAAGGACATTTTCGCTTAGCATTGGGCAACCGCGGCGACACAGAGCATTCAGCCCGGCAGACACGTACATTCAAATCCATCCAAGCGATATTCCCTAGGAATATTAAGTTTATATACGTTTCAACGAAACCGCAAGTGGTACATCCATCCTATACCAGAGTTACGCACATTGGGCGCAGTTAAAGGTGCGGGACACGATTGTGCATCGCTGCTGCGAAAATGTATAATGCCCATGGCACTTATGAGTAGATTGGCGCGCGCGCGCGCTCACATATGCGTGTGAGAACATTCTGCGAAGAGCAAAGCCAAGTCGAAGAGCTTAAGCGCCGAGAGGAACACATATGCAGGCTCCTATATGGCTCTTGGGACGTTTTACGTAACGAAAGGCGCATTAGCGGCCGACAAGAGAGCCGCGCCGATGAGGGATTTAGTGGAAGCCGATTTTCGCGTACGTACACGTGGGAGGCGTACAATGGGACGCCATTTAATGCGATGATCGATCACGAGAGAGATCATTGCGCGACGCTCGCCTGTTTAACAAGCACCGCAGCAGCTCGGTCTCGCGCGCATCATGCATGTGTAACGTCTGTGTGTTCTGTGTGTGCGCCTATGTGTGCATATGGAGGTACGAGTGGTTGTGAGGCTGCTTGCGAAAAGTTGCGATAAATACTTTTGAGAGGACGGTGGGATGCCTCGTGAGAAAAACGGCGTTATGCTGATTACATGAGATGTATGTTTTCGTGTATAATATGGATTATAGCTTATGATCAACTTTATTTCGTGAACGTATAAGCCATCAATCTGACTCCGATAGGACACGGTACGTTTCAGGAACGCTTCTCGAACATTGCTTAGCTTCTTATAGTATGGTAGGCTGAACTTCCAGCGAAGCTACTTTTGAAAAGCTAATTTTATCAAAAAATTGAAAAACTCTAGACTCTATAAAATCGATATTCTTAGCTTAAGCTGGGTATTTAAATGTCACCATACGAGTGAAGTATATTAATTACCCGCATAAAATTATCTGTGCACATATATCAATATATGGATAATTTATATGGGAAATACTAATACCGATATATTTCATATTATAGGAAATATACATCCACAAGGCATTATATGGGCCATTTTGTTTTGAAAGAAACATATGACAGTGGATCAACATATTAACCACAGTTCTTCAATACTTTGTGTAAGTGTTGTTTTGACTCTCTCTATATATATATTTCCAATGTGTGAAACTCATATCGGTATTAATATATTGGGGATATTTCGAAGTCATTCCAATATATTGGCCACAAAAATTAATTATACGAGGGTATACATACTTGTTTTTGCTCAGTGCTTGTTGAGATTCAGATTCCTAAGTTTACGATATCTCTACATACAACAAATGATAGCAAAGGTGTATCCTGAGTGTATAGAGTAAGACTATTTCGCAATGATTCTTGAATTACATCATAATGAACTAGCTAGCATTAAAGCTATTTTCTTAATAGTTTTGTCACATACTCTGTATTGTACTGCGCTGGACAATACTTTTTTATCGTATGAACATCAGTATTTAAAAAGATTATTATAGTGATAGTCACATCAGCATTGCAGTTTACTTACTACTGCATTCCCATAACTGGAATGACAAAAACACATTCACTACATATTCCTTCGTATCTCAATAACCGAATTACACGGATAAATTCAACAAACCCCAGTGCTATCGTAAGTTTGTAGTTCTCTATTGTCGCAGCTTAAACAATCGTTATACTTCCCCTCCATCGCACGTTGACAACTATATGTATATACATATAAAGCAAGCGTTTAATCCCCACTTCTGAAACGGAACAAACATTCCCCAAACTATGCAAATAACGCTTATCTCAGTTGACGTATACACACAACTCGCGCAGGAGGACCCATAGGGAGCGTCGAAATGCAACAACAAGCTAGCGCCGCGTCGAAAAATCATTCACGAATAAAAGCGATATTCCCTCGGAACCTTGTTAGAGCGAGATACAGAGAAAGAGAGAGAGAGAGAGAGAGACCCGAGTTGAGAAGGGTCCGTAAAAACGATGTAAAACGCAAGAACGACCGCGAAGGTTTTTCTGTGGATTGTAAAGGAGGTCATGGAGTCTCTCTCTCTCTTTCTCTCTCCTTTCAGCAAACAACAAAACTTTCCCCTTCCCTCTGTCTCTCTCTCTCTCTCTCTCTCTCTCTCTCTCTCTCTCTCTCTATTTTTTCGCTCGAGCTTGCCCTCTTTCTCGGTTGTCACCCTGTAGCTTTACCGACGACGTGAACGACCCTTTTGTAAAAAGGGAACGATGGGGAAGGAGATCAGAGGGGGTGGCTAAACGAAAAGAATCGCGCGACAGGTTTTTGCGGTATAGGGATTTTGCTTTTCTAAGATTTCAGAAAGTTTCACTCCGGTAATCTCCTGCCTCTAACCTTTTTCATGGTCAAAGAGCGTCGCTCGGAAGGTTCTTTCTTGAATTTATATATGAACTGTCATCTCGTTCTTTAGAAAATACAATGATTTATCCTTTTATAAGAACTCAATTTCAAACAGAAAATCTTTATTGTGCAAAGGCAAATTTACGCGATCTTATACCTGAGTTTTTATAAAATTCATGCGCGAAATATTCTTTAAATATAGATAAATGCAATTGTTAACATTGAAATGTCGTATCATTCGGCTAGTATAGAACTTAAAATTGCAGGATGACAATAATAATTAACTGTTCGTACTAATAAATACTGTAACAATACTAAATCCTGATGCTACATTGAATGACTTAGAACAATATGAGATTCATTTCCTCGTACACCATCGCGCACTCATAAAGACAATTTCAAATGGCATTTGTTAAATTGACATTGATCATATTTGTATGAGAGAGAATCCCGAAGCGTAGCGAGAATAACACCGCGAGATTTAATATCCATCATAATCCGTAGAGCGACACTAATTTTAATAAACGATCCTCAAGACGAGATTGCATTAATGCCTGGCGGCGCGGCGACGCGAACCTCGCGCGAGCGCGAAAATGTCCCTGGAGGCGAGTTTTATCATTACCGCATGTGCCGCCGCCGTCGCCGCCGTCGTCGCGCGAGAAACAATCATTCTGCCGCGTCACGTTCAAACATTTACGGATTCCCGTCCCGGAACTATGCGCATTCGGGGAAAAAAAAGGCAATCCTATTTCCTGTGCAACTCAGGACAGAGAGAGAGAGAAGTTGATTTTTTTCACGCACCCATGACGATGATTATACGGCGATAGTGATATTTGTCGTGGAGCAATTAATTTTATCGCGATGCACAGACTGCGGATCGCGAACCTCGCAAGATACAAGCTGTGGCTACAGCCGCGGGGGGGGGGGGGAAGAAAAAAAGTTGACACTTTTTTTACGTGTTTCTGTGTGTGTGTGTATACAAGCCCTTTGCAATATCGCGAGACGAGTCTTTTTGTCGTTCACGAGCGAGCGAGTCTCTCTCTTTCTCTCTCCCTGTGCTCAGATACTCTTTTTTTCTCTCGTTGCGCCGATGGAATTATATTAATTTCGTCTGCGAGCACTAAGTAATTTGCGTTGTTAGCGACTATCGCTGGATCAAAGTTTTTGTAGACGTACCGTGAAACTTATTCTTTTCTTTGCAGTAAATTTCCAATTAATCTCGTTCGAGGATCGAGTTAAATATATGATTTGCGGGATTGCATTGGTTGTTGATTACTTTTCAATAAAATTATATGATTTAAAACCTATCGTATGTAAATTAATGGCGTTGACGCTTCAGCCTGCAAGTAAAAGAAATAAAGTAACTCTGCAAACAAATGTTTTTCTTTATAATTCCTGCGTATATGCAGATGTAAGTAAGTGATGAACTGGTTAATCAAATTACTAGTTCAGCTTTCAAAACTAACGTTTTTATTCAATTTTAATTCCGCGAGATTAAAAGATTAAAGCGCGCAATCCGTTAAATTCCCCTGTCCCTCTTCATCTACAGATCTGCACTATTGTATTATATTATCGGTACAACGGTGCTCCATTTCGTATATATATGTCCATGTAACTGGACTATGCTCTGTTCATCCTTCGGGTTATTTGGCTCTCGGCCTCTCTCCCTTTTTCCATCCCTATTTGTAAAATCCATTATTTAATCAACAAACTTCTCTCGTGCCCCGCCAAGTAGAAAATTCATTTAAAGCGAATTAAGCATACAAGCAGAATCCGAATTCCTGCAGGATTGCAAAGTTTTCGGTTATTTTTACCGAGGCTTCGGGAGAACGGATCATTCGCGGGCGGTCCTGCAGTATACAGCCTCTTCTTCTCCTCTCGCTCTGTCGCATCGATGATTTTTCAAAACGGAAATTCATTTCTCCGGAGCGAGGATCGAGACCGAACCTATGACCTGTTTAAATGGCCTCGAGTGTATCTCTTTCTCCTTTGGCCTGGGTGTATACTTATAAACATCTTCTTGCCGGAGGTTGGAAGAAAAAAAAAGAAAGAGAATATCGAGATTGACCGCGACAGCTGGTCGGCCTGATCAGCCTCTTTCGCTCTCTTTCTCTTTCACTCTCTCGTTTTTTTCTTTCTCACCCTCTTTTGCTGATCGCTTTTCACGCTCGCCCGCAGAGTATTACCCAGCCGGAGAGCCCTGCAACCATTGTAATTTAACATTTACGGATCCATCTTTCTGATGGGTTTTCAATGCTCTACGAGTTTTACTAGCTCGCTTTTTTTAAATAATAAATGTCACTATCCATTACATTTTTCGATTGATTCTCTGTTGTACGGCATAAAACTTATACTAGTGCCAACAAATTGCACGCGCACTTTTCTCTTATGATTTGTTCATTGCTACACATAGATACTAAAGGCTAGTTACAGTGGAAATTTATTCTAATATTACTATTACTGTCATTATGATGATGAACATGATACTTACTACTAATATCCTATAAATTTAATATAATGATTAAACTTTTAGAGTTTTTAATTAATCTTTGTTAAATAACTCACTAATTTATAATCATCAATTTTAACGAAAAGAATAATCAAATTTCGAAATATTTAATAAAAATAGAAATGTTCATTCTACAATAATAACGACCATCGAGGCAACAATTTTTCGAATTCAATAGCAGCAGCAGCAGCAGAAGCAGTTCAGATTTTATAGTTTTAAAAGCGAAGGCCTTAAGGAACCATCGAGAAACACACACACACACACACACACAGTAACGCGCACACACGTGTGTGCAGAAGACAAGCTGAAAATAAACCAGTATCTGAAAAGATTATGGGGTTAGACTGGTGTATATGTATAATGGTGGGTCAGCGGTATCATTAAGAGAACTTCTTATACGTTCGATCATATCTGTATGCAATTACTCTCAAACGCCTAAACGGATCATCCGATGTATTCGTGAGTGTGCGGCGCGGGGAAAGGCTGATCAATTCCTGACCTATGCACACACGCTTATATGTGTCCCGAGAAATGCACCAGCTGACAAATCACGAGTTAACTTCTTTTTTTTGTTTCATCTCCCTTGATCCTTGTCGCTAAAATCAGCTACGCTGATGTCGTCTTCAAATGGTCTCTATTTATTATTAGGACTCTTTTTACTGATGGGACAGATAAGTTTGATTCTAATTTAATTTCGTAGAGGAATTTGTTTGATTGATATGAATTGCGGGTTATTGGAAAACAAATATATTTTGAAATAAACAATTGTACTTCAGATCGGGGTTAAATGAGGGGTAAAATTGTTAGAATGAATAATTAAAATTCTAGAAAATCAGGATTAATCATTGGTTTATTGTACTTATTTTATTTTTTTTTAATTTTATCCAATCAACGGGTAAACTTTTTACAACACACCAATATGGCAAATACAAATCAATATACAAATATTGCAAGGATCATTGATACAATTTTCTAACTCTAAAATTTACGTATTCTTTAAATTGATCACTTGAGTTAAAATTAGTTATATGAACATTAACTTTATTCCATTCTCTTCTTAACCTAAATATCGCACTATTACATGTACTATTCAATCTACAAACAATCTCCTTGAGAGTCCGATAATTCCTTATTAAGAAACTTGCACATAAATAAAATATCCTTCAAATTATGAATCGATTTAACAGCAAAAATATTAAAAGATTTTGATATATGACTATAATCATGGACAAGCCTATCCATATGAATGCCAAATCTAAATACCATTATTTTAACTTTATACATATATGTTCCTTGAAACTAAACTTTGAATTAAATAAAATACCTAAGTCCTTAATACAGTCCACCCTTTCCAGGTACTGATTATTTATAAAATAATAGTTCAATTTATTATTTGAGCCTTTAAAAAACTTACAATTTTATATAATTATTTTTTAACCATTATTATTCAATATAATACAATAAAGATAGCATTCAAGATATAATTGAATAATTATAAGTATTAGCTTAAGATATAATTATTAAGATACTTTATTAGCTTAAAATAATTGTTCATAGTTACAATATGAAGTACGTGAATTTCGTTTGACCGACCAATATAAATAATGTAATCTTATTACTATTTGATCAATTAGCTTTAAATCATTTCGATATGATCATCAATTGTTGGAATTTTTAAATTTAAAATCAAACGATTCACTAAACAAATATCCTATAGCTCTTTTTTTTGAAAAATGAATTTCAAAAAAACTGCTTGTATTACATATTCATAATTGCCTGATCGGTTCGAGCTTCGTACATACGGTAGCATTATTTTACAAGTTTTACCCTCCTTACGTCTTTTCCGTTCCTTTTTTCCATCAAAAAACCTAAGTATCTCAGTGCCGAGGGCTGGAGATCAAATGACGAAACATAAGCTCGCTCTGGCATAGGCAGGACTGAAGCGAAGCTATCAAATTCTGGTGTACTCGCCAACAAAAAACTTTGCTCACACAGAGTCCTGAACTGTATATATATATAGAGAGAGAGGCTATACGCGTCGGTACCTGCAAGTCCCATATATAAACGAAAAAAACAAATATTAACGAGACCATCTTCTACTCTCTCTTTCTCTATCTCTCTCTCTCTTTCCCTGTCGCGACGGTTTTTCAAATCAGGTAGACGTCTTTGAAGGAGAAGCTTCGAAAGGCCAAAATTTTCGAAGGCTCACCTATTGAAAGTGTGCAGGCAGGTAGAGAGAAGCGAGAGAGGCTCAGCGCAAAATCCAAAGTAGACAGGGCATGGAGGAAAATGGTCTCGCTCGCTTTTTCTCTCCTTCTTTAAGTGCGCGTATAATGCGCCTAGGAAGACACAGTCCAAAAGTCAGAGATTTCCTACGAGCAAGTTTGAATGAGTCTCCGGGGAGATCCAGATGATTGATACGTTTCGTGAATTTTCCAAAATCTCGCACGGATAATTAAAGTTTTTCCGGGGTTTTATCGTCACACCACTTCGCTCGGGTCTCAATGCACAATGGACCGCGTAGACGCGGTAGCCGTGGGAAAAGAGGCTGCATACTTATTATATCGAGCGTGTGATGAATTTCGCATTAATGTCGTGATCTTTCGCATTTCTTTGATGATCGTTGTCGAGGCGTCGAGCTGTCGACGAATGACGCTTTAATATTTCTATCATTGGCCGCAAATAAACTTTTCTAAAGACTCACGATAGACGAGCCCGGGGAGTTTTTCATTGGATTATGGAGAAATCTGTTGTAAAGGGCCGATGATTAATTAATCAGTCAGCAATAGATATATAAATATTTTCATTCTTAGCTGCGCGCGCGCACACGGCACGCACACGGCACGCACACTCGCACATGCTCGATAAATCGAATGTGATAAATGAATTCAGGAAACTACAGGGCTAAATATATATTAATCATTCGTATTGAACGGCAAAAATATTTTTGGCTCAGCAGAGTGGTGAAACTATGAAAGACGTAGCCGCAAAACAACTTTATACATATACATACTTGTATGACAGGGTAAACAGATTTGCTTCTGCATATAATGTGGGATTTTTTTTAAAAGAAGAACCTTATATCTATATTACTTTTGTGTAATTGACGTGAAAACTACGAAATAAACTTTTATTTTTTATCAATAAAAATTATTTTAATGAAATGCGGATTGAGCAATCGTCGAATTTACAGCAGTAATTTTTTTATATTAAGGATTGTAAAAGAATATAATCTCAATTTTTTTTAGTTGATCAGACTACGTTACACAAAATTCTGTCAATCTAGAATGTTCAAAAAGTACATTATTATCACAAAAAATGTAGTTATGCTCATCATGGAGACCACCGAGAAGACAACTTGATTGATGCCACTTTTAGACTGTTCTTTTTCTACCTTAAATTAGTCTTGACGGTCGAGGTTTCTAATAATTTTATTTTCGACTTAATGGATCACATACAACAAGAATATTTTTAAAAGTCAATACAGAAGATTTTTAGCTTATAGAAGAAAACTTTATTGATAAATCTACTTTGATTACATTAAAAAGCACGCTTAATTACAAATGATGCTTTTATTAAGTATCCGCTAATTTAAAGGTTCAACATGATTTTAAGATAAATTTCCAAGGAAAGTATTGTCATAAATAGGAAAAGAAAAAAAAAGCAAACCAACGTTCTATGATGTAAAGGTGTTTCTAATAAATCTCTACACTTAAGTTCACAATCCCGTACTAATTTACGTACATTTCTCCCCCCTCTGAAACAATCAGTCACGTCTAAAACTCTAGCGCACAAACGAAGCTCCACTCCAATCGCGAGCGGGATTTATATCTACCCCGGAACTCCGCGACGGTTCTTCCCCAAATGAAAACTCTTTTTCGGTCTCCGTTAAAAGTAAACTCGCCGGCTGATTGACGAGAGAGAGAGAGAGAGAGAGAGAGAGAGAGAGAGAGAGAGAGAGAGAGAGAGGAGAGAGAGAGAGCAGTGGCTTATTTAGAGACTGTTTTCGTACACAGAGGCCCCATAATACACGCCAACACACATATGCGGCGCAGATCATGGTCGCACCGACGAGGAGGACCGACGGGAATCTCGGTAGATTTACGCCTCGCGGCCTATGCGTTGGGTCGCTGCTCTTTTCCCTCGGGCTCCTGCTTTTCTAGACTCCATCCGGACAGCATACACACGGTGAGAAAGAGTGGAGGGAGATATATAACGTATATGTGTGTGTAGACTATAGAGGGAGGAAGGAAGGAAAAAAAGCGGTCGAAAAGCGTATGTATGAGACTTTCTCAAAGAGCGGCGCACGAGTCATCGGCGCCCTGGCGTGTGTTGCACATTCTATTTTCGGGCTCGTTCATGCTCGGTTTATCTTTGGGAAAGGTATAAGCCGGCGGCCTGCTCCGCTACTGTATATAATCGCGCGCGCGTTAACTTGTTCACTTCTCTCTCTCTCTCTCTCTCTCTCTCTCTCTCTCTCTCTCTCGCTCTTTCTCTCTTTTTTTTTCTCTACCACACAGTCTGTCCAATGACGTAAAATTAATGCGAGTGCGCTGCCTCGGCTGCCGCGATGGAAAAACTGTAACGCCGAAATAGCGCAGCCCTTTCACTTTTTGTCTCTTCGTCTGCGCCTGTGACATTTATGTGTGTGTGTGTGTGTGTGTGTGTGTGTCTGTGATGTGTACGCAACCGGCCAATAGTCGTCTTTTAATGGACGACGGTGAATTTTCTTTCAAATCTATTGCAGATCTATACAAGAATAATTACTATATCGGTATGCCTATCCGAACCAAATGAGTTTTAAATAGGCAAGCCTCTTTGATTAATATAATATCAGGCTATTTTTCTCTCTTCGTCCGCAAGCGTCTTAACGACTTCATCTAGTGGCGAATTTCACCAACCATAGCGCTACGGTTTTCAACCCAAGGCGCTGAGTATATATATATATATATATATATATAAATCTTTACGTTCGGTTACTATAAAATATCTATAAAAGAATAATTACGGTGTATCCGGACCAAATAAGTTTCATAGATATTGAATATAGTAACCGAACGTAAAGTTTTATCTATAGCAGACCGTTGGTCATTGGTTATAATTAGATAATTGGCAAAGTTATGCGATTTTAGTGTTTTGTGGTTTTTCAAAAGAACGAGGATGGGGATCGTTCATATTCAATTGGGAAGCAATATTAGCGTTATTCCATATATGATATTTAAATTTAAAAGATATACACAATTCTGGGAAATGCGTTCAAAGGATTTGCGAACAGCAGGTTTTACTCTTTCAATTAATTAAAATGTACATAAAAAACAGATTTATATTAATTATATGTATTTATATGTAGCTTTGTTAATTAAGATATTACAATGAAATGAAATGCACCAGTCAATATAGATATTTACAGAAACATCTCTGAAAATTATTCTGCATTCGATGTTGATTTATATGTTATTGTAAGTCATCATAATTATCGACATTTCATTGCATTATTGACAATACGTAACGATATACAGTTCAATATTTATATAGGTACAAATTAAAATCAAAAGTAGATAATATTCTGGCAGCAGAATAAAATTTCATTTTCATAATTCCTCTGTCTAAATGTCTAAGGACTCATTTTGGCGAGTCCGTATACATATATAAACCATCGACGGTTGCATGGGCGGCATATACATATAGTCCAGTTCCCATATATATCGACTTAGCCGCGGCAGCGCGGCGTCAAGAATAAAGTAGGCCCCTTTACACCTAAATTTCTAGCATTTTGCGGCTTTCGAATGGCATCCGTCTCCCTCTCCCTCCCTCCCTCTCTCTCTCTCTCTCTCTCTCTCTCTCTCTCTGGCCGTGCAGGGCAGAGAGAAAAATAGGCATGCGTAATTCTCGGTAATCATACTTCTGCATCGGGGGGCCCCAAACGTGCTCGTTCGCGAATTAAAGCCGTAATTATTTCGTAACGAAAATTACAGACTCGGCCTGGCGCAGGAGACTATTCAAAATCGTCCGGCTGGGCGCGCACGCGCGTGCTCGGTCAGCGTCTCTCTCTCCCTCACTCTCGGTCTGACACAACCTGTATATGAAAAAAAAAAAAAAGAAAAAAAGAAAAAAAAGCCGAAGGAAAAAACTTGTACCGACCATCTGACGACTAATAACTAATAGACGTATGATTTACATCGACCGTTCCGGAAAAAGAGCGTAATGGTGTTTAGCACGTGGCGACGGGTGTATGTGTCCGTATACGCGGCTGATCGATTTCGCGCGCGTTTTTGCCTACGATGCGCTGCACGCGCCGACAAAAGTAAGTAGGCTGCTGCGGAGAACCGATGTGCCAGCTGAATCATGTATTCACAAATAACCGAATTGTGCTGCCACAGTCGCAGCTAAAGACATTTTTACGTATGTGGCATTTAATATTGTATATTGCAGATATAAGAACTACGATAGTATGCGATGTAAATATTTGATAAGAGTGAAAATATTGTTCCAGTCTCTATACATCGCGCGGATCCGTTGCGGGCATATAGAATTTTATTATTCGACTATACTATCTTATAAAAGTTTTTATGTAAGAATTCATGTTAAAGCATTAAAAAGCGTCTAGCCTGAAGTATATAAACGCACGGTTTTATGCAATCCGATTGTAAACAATATAAAACTTTTATTACCGAAGTTATGTAAACTTGCAAATATTTTATAATCTTTATAAATGCTATACATCATATAATTTACCGGTAGAATGATTCAAAGATCGAGAGTCGAAAGTTTTCACAAATTCCTCTTCGAATCAGCTCAAACATAAACTAAAAAACGTCGACAGTATCACGTCGTACATATCGTTTAAAAAAAAAACTGAAACTTAAACCTCAATCGATCAGATTCTATCTCTACCTAAAAAAAACCTATACTTAAGATTCGGAAAAATAGTATATAGTATATAGGTAAACACTTCGGAAAAAAGGAGAAAAAAAAATACACACATACCTATATCCTTTATTACACATTTCGTTAACAGCGTGCGGCGATGCACACGAGTACACATACAGGCAGATGCCGAGTAAAAGAAAAAGGAGAGAGAGAGAGAAAAGCAGCCGCACGCTCTCGAGAATTCGAGTGTATATAAGTATGTCGCCGACGTTCAGATAATCGGAACACGCGGTCTCTCTCTCTCTCTCGCACTGGCACACACAAACGCGTGCAACGATCGCAAGAAAGTATAGAATTTCCTTCCCCCGTCTTTAATACACGCGTGCGCACACCTTCCTTTTTTTTTTCTTTCTTTATTACTCCGCGGGATTTGTTAGGTGTGGCATACGTACTGCACTCGAATGTCCCGTATTAAAGAAAAAGCCCCCCCTCCCCCTGTATAATATAGCCGTGGCACGCACACGCGCATCGGTTATATACGCGATAAGTTAGTGTATATGGGTTGTGTCGAGCTGTGTCGAGCCGTTGAATAAACTCAAAAGCATCGAGATGTGCATCTGTCCGTAGATAAGATTCATGTGCCCTGTGCATATAGCTACACATATATATATGGCTGTGTGTGTGTGTGTGTGTGTGTGTGTATCGAAGAGATGTAGTTTTAGAGCTTTTCGTGACTGTGCATTTTAATTGATGCTGGAGCAAACGATGCATTGGATTTTTGTGCGTTTTCATAACAAACTTATTTTTTATAAGCATTATCATTTAGTCTATATCCATGGATGCGGCGCGCATACCTTATACCGTTGACAGTATACATTTTAAATATGTGCTTAATTGATTGATTATATCATTGCGCAGTAAATTTCTAACGATGAAAAGTACTAAATTTTGTGTCATTCAATTTTAAATATAGAAATTTAAAATTTAGAAATTTAAATATAGAAATTTAAATATAGAAATTTAAAATTGATTACAATCAATAATATTATTTATCATTCGTCAGAAAGCGACTGCTCTATAGGCTGCATTGAGGTAATTCCCCAGCCCAGTTATCGCAGCTCTACTCCACTTCATATTGCATAGCTATATATCTTGCACTTCTAATATGTGTTACCACTCGTAACAAGATGTTCAATTATTTTTCTATAACGAGCTTACCTTCAGAATTTGTCATACTATAGTTGTTTCATCATCTACTTAACTCTTTAGCCACGAATTATTTTGAAGAAATGAAACATTTTGGGTAATTGTTTATTTACAGAAAGTAAATAAATAGAAATAAGTGACCATATATATTTGTTTTAAATATCTTAAGGTATCCTAAGCTATGGCAAAGTAGAAAAATCTTCGTGGGTACTTCGTAATTGTTAAAATTATTTACAACTAGTTCGAAAAGTTTAGCATTAATACGAATAATGGCCTGTGATCGATATATTTAAAATAGAACAATGGTAATAACAGATATAACGTTCGTTAGGGACCAGGTACTGGAACGTTAACTGTGCGTTTACTGGAACCTTCAAACATGCCATCAAAACGTAACATTTTCGTGAATACTAACAGAATTTCGAATAGTGTACCCATATAATCTTTTATAATCTAGGTAATTAGAAGACTAAAAAAGAAGGTAAACGTAAAAAATCTATTTTTCATCGTGAAACTAAAGTAAATCATCCAAAAAAAAGATTATTTTTCAGCGTTCGTACGATAAGAAATACAAAAAAAAATGAGTCACGAAACATCAAAAACTATCAAATCATTTCTAAGATATTTGAGTCCTGCACACACATATATAACGGAAAAAATTACTGTCTTGTATGATGTAGAAATACCTGAAATATGTTGTTATACTTTAGACAAAAATACCATTAAAAAGTAATTCCTTTATGAAGAAGCGATACCACCAATACTATACAGAAATCAAATTAAAAAAGAAAACATTTACGCCACACGCTCTCAATTAAAAATCCAACTGTTATAATTGCAGCGCGAATCCAATAAAATATTAAAAATAATTATAAGCTTTAAATATATAATTACCGGTTCTCTATCCTTTCCAGATAAGCAAGTCCGTTTCGAACCGAACCGGTAGAGAAAGAGAGAAAAAGATGGAAGAAAAAAAAGGAAGGTGGAGGAGATACATATTGGAACGGGCGCGTGAGGCTCACATGACTCATCGCCTCCTAACTTTCCCAAGCTGAAGGCACTAATATACTTGAGATTATTTAATCGAATGAAACGGACACCCATATAGAAGAACGAAAAAAATAAGGAAATACCGCACACACCAGATGCTTCTCTACACATATAATCTAAAAAGACCTCGAATGAATAAAATAAAAGAAAAAATAAAAAAATCTTACACCACAAAACAGCACCGAGTCTCGCTCTACAATCTCACACACTTGTACACGTATATATGTATATATACACTGCTCGCTTAAGCCCGCGATTATCCTAATAAATTTCAACTGGGCCCCCGTGACGTAATATAGGAAAATCGATTAAATGTGCCGCGCACAGGAGCTCCTGTTGCCTATTATGTACCGCACGCGCCGTGGATCGAGCTTTCAAAGAAGTTCATTAGAAATCTTGTACATGTATAAGCCCTCTTTATACTGCAATACCGCGGACCGCGGCGCGCACGCTGAGGCGAGCGATAATAAGAAAAGTGCACAGTGTTAGAAGCCCCTATAGCCGCTATACGCCACACTCTGCATAGCGCAACTCTTGGAAGCTATATAATATTATGCGCGCATGTATATATGCGTATGGCTAGGTTTATTGTACCTATGGAGAGGATGAATTTTCTCGAGACCGTTAATAAGGCCTATACCGGCTGTATACCATACGCATATACCACCGATGTATAAGTATACGCTCGCTCGCTCGACCTGGCTTCTTATATACACACATGTATATGCAGCCCGTGTGGGAGTTTGACTATGTACTTATGGCTAATGGATAGTGCGTATAGAACAATCTTATTTCCCTCTACCGTATAAGCTGTCGACGTGTATAAGAATAATTTGTATACGTGGATTGAGTGTAACGTTGCTCGTCTCCCGAGTCACAGTTACGAAAGCGCAAAAATCGTTTGAAAATGTTGGAATAGAATTAGAATTATTGGCACAATTCAATAATCTAACATTTTTTAAAGCAATTTCTAATAACGCAAATCGCGTAAATATAACTCCGTCTTAACAGTCGGGAGAGAAATGGACGTTTGATGCGAGTTTGCCTCCTTTCACGAACGGACTCAGGATTATCTCCTATTCGATATATACGGACACTGAGTAAATTGTGTCTCGCTGCTTACACGAGAGCGACGGTATATAATGGGAAGGAAGCATAGGTGCTTTCAAGCTCTCGATGGTGCGCACAAAATTAGGCGGGTACTTTTATTGAGACTATTGTAAAGCTGTCCGCGCGAGACAAGTAGTTTTGTGGGATGGTTAGCAGGTATACCCTGCGTAAATCTGCCATTAAACAGGATTGCACTAGTAAATTTCAGGTATAGATATGCTGAGTAGGAACGACCACTGTATTCTTTGTGACCATTGATTATTTGCAAAGGCGAGGGTCGCTTGGGACGCTACCTCTATATATATATATATATATTTATCACCGTTTTTCACCAAGACATTGTTTGCTTTGAAAAGATATTAAGAATTATTGGTGAGTCATTGTACTGATCGAGTAAAATTTAAGCTTACAACGTTGTAAGATCTATTATGTATTTTATTTTTCAGTATGATATAGATATGAGATTGTAAATTTAATGAATGTGTTTATTTGACGATGAAGAATAACATATCAAAATCTAGATTCGGTACATCATTTTAATTGTTTTTATTATAAAAAGTTAGTCAGGTTTTTTGTTATAAATATTGGAAATTTTCCCCTGTGTTAATTTCTAATTTACTGTGAGATATTGTAACTTTTGCAATATCATTTATTTTCATTCACGTCAAGTTCACAGCATTATTAAAAAAAAGGCAGGGTGAAAGTTGGTAAGAGCGGTTCCATGTAAAGAATAAAATTACATAAATTAAATAATGTTCATAATGTGGTAACGTAAAAATGTTAATACAAAAGAAAACTAAAACTTCGGTGCATATATACAACTGGATTTGGCAAAGTTCTCACGGTACAACATAACAGATGTTATATGCCTCAAAGCATTGGATATTATTTCAGCTGAATTCATGTTGATCTGATAATTAAGAAGGTTGGAAAACGATGGAGTACGCACTTTTGTACTTTAATTACATCAGGAAGTGCTGGAATTGAAGTCAATTTTGAAAATAATATCATTGAATTGGTGTACAACATAATGCGTACTTTCACTATAGAATATAAATTATTGGCATTAAATGATTGTACTTTGTATAACTTTGCACCATTCATTGATAAATAGTTTTTACAAGAATTTTTTACGAAACGCAATGGTATATTAAAAACAAATTTCCCGAAAAAGACCGTGTTCGCGTTAAATATAATTTACGTCGATCGAGTTAAATCCTCCCCGTACGCACTTGATGCGTGGCCAAAGTAATTGTTATTCGATCTTTATAATGCTCGTAACATACTAACAATTTCGTAATATATGTAATTTCGATAATTTTTTGCAGTCACAAAAAAAAGATATATATATATATATATACCTTCTGCACGCCAGTTTAAACTCGCATTAAAATATAATGGGATCATCGGATCTCGCTCTCGTTGAACAAAGTGCGCGAGATCGCACAAAAATATATATATAACCTTAACGACTCACTTACCGACGTTCAAATTGATTAGCGCACCGCGCAGAAAGTTATAATACGCAACGAGCACACCCTCAGACGCACTTTATCCGATTTCCTCGAAGCGATTAAGTCATATTTCGCGTATATCGTATGCATAATACGCAACAAAGTCCGTCTACTCGTACTTGTATACATATACAGGCGGTTTACGCACGAGGCAGGTGGAAAATATGAAAACCAATATATATATATTATATATATAATATAAGCTGCGCGACACTCGTATAATATAAGGAGGGAAAGTGCGTCGTTTCGTATACTTTACGACTGTGCAGCCTTAGCAAAAGTCTGCATGCTAATCCCCCATTCTTTTCCTTCCTCATTTTACTTTTCTAATTCTCCTCACTCGCGTGCACAAGTAATTATTATATATGCGCAATACCGCCAACCGCCTATTTACATCACCTCGTTTGTACCGTTAGCGCCTATAAAGATACTTTTAATTGATTTTTCTATATGCAATCACGATCATCGAAAGTGAGCGCGTATAGTCACTACGAGGAAGCGACTTCTGCCGCGCACTAATATTCACGCATAAATTATACATATGATATAATAGATCTATAATAGGTGTTCCAGAAGATACCTGCCTATCTCGTTGGATTATCGACATTAAATTCAGGTAAGACTCTCCTCGACTTGGATGATCTCGCGCACGATATAATCCATTCTGCAGGGGCATGTACACAATCTCTCTCTCTCTCTCTCTCTCTCTCTCTCTCTCTATCCTAATACAAATCTGAAAGTTGTCCGACTCTGGATTACGCACCACTCCGTTTAAGCCGTCCTCATACAGTGATTCGGTAAATATGTATATTGTACGTGTATATATGTAGAATCAGAGGAGATTTTCGGTGGCCGCGAAAGAGAGTCTCGCGGTCCTCTTCATTACCGATGCAACCGTGCGATGGAGCTTGACCTCGTGAGTGCGCAGTATATACATATTGAAACGCAAACTTCCCGAAGCTATACATATAGGTATATCGTAACTTCTCGAGCGCGCTCGTATAGAGCAGCTGTAAATGTCTCGGACGAGTCATGAAAATTTCATGATGCAATAAGAGTGAAATTTTTGGGTCGAAATACACGCGTAGTACAGGGTATATATAATAGCGGCGTGGCAGCGCCGACTTCTTCGCCGCGAGGATCGCGAGAGGAGCGAGCGAGGCCTAAAACGTCGACACGCGCCGCGCAATCGAACCGAACAAAAAAAAAGCTTCCGGCGCAAACCGAGCCTTGGAGTCGGCCCTGGATTATTAACCAGAATTGCTCTCACTCTCTCTCTCTCTCTCTTGGAGAGCAGGTGCGACTCGCGATTGGCGCACCTGCGTATACATACGATATACTACGCGGCTACTACGCGACGCGTCTGTGTATAGCATGACGTTAATTCGCTCGAATTTTTGGCTTGTAGTGTATAGAAGCGATCCGTGTGTAGGTATACGATGCGGGGCTTGAATGGCTGGACGAAGCTATATATATATACGCCATCGAATCGTGCGCAATCACGCGAGTGTATATATACTCATCCATATTATCTATATGGCTCATTTTGCTTTTACCTATTTTGACCCCAATTTTTGTGCGCGGGGCTCGGCGCGGGGCGCGAACCTATATGCGACCCTTCCTATATATAACGCATCGGCCTCTCCACCTTTTTATTGCGCGGTTCACCCCCTAATTCTTTTATTTCCAGTTTTAATACTCTTTATATTAGTCCTCTGTGGATCGATATATATTTTTCGTATGGCTTTATGAACGAATGGTTGGTGGCCTCAAAATTAGATCCATAAATTGTGTTTTTGATGACTGTTAGAATTTCAAGACCAATATCGAGAATACGTAACTAATTGTTAATAACATATATTGAGTAATTTATTATTCATTCCCGCCCTACATCAACTTTAACATATATAGAGTTTTACTAAATAATACGTCTTATTATTTAATTATTTAAAAGCGTGCAGTTATAAAGTTTTATACTTGTTTACTGGGAAATAAAGAAGCGATAAAATAGTACGTAAAACTAATCCATGGATAATTGAATGCAACTGTTTAAAAAAATAGCACGAAACGTACAGTCGTTTGCCTTAAACCAGTTCAATGGTTTAAAGCTAACGATAAAGTTTTGATTACGACGCTGCCACACTGTTTGTCCAAGCTCTCAAGTCAACTAAAAGTTTAGCCCTTATACTTTCGCAAAAATTTAAAAAGTATCCAGCACTCGAATAATAATAATAATGACAGGGAGTCTATTTCGCCCACGGGTCGCTGCGAGGGATATTCTGTTTGCTCAAGTGACGCCGGCGAGAATCTTGAGCTAAATCACATCAGTTAGCAGTTTTCCGCTAAATAGAAGTACGGAAATTGAAGGACTATAAGTAATTAACTGCATAAAATTAGCTGACTTTTCATCTGTCGCTGGACCCCTTTAGTATTATTATTAGAATTATTATTAATAAATTATTATTTTTCAGCGAAATGTTTCTAGTATTAATATGATGAGTAAGTAAGTCTTTAATAAAAACGATGCGATGAGATTTTCATGATGATATTTACAATCGTGTAAATCGTTCTAAATGTAAAACGGTCATTGTCTAGTTCCTGTATTTAATTTTAGAATTGTCAGTATAATTGATCCATATCACTTTTACTGGGTTCTTTAGAATCGTATGAAAATAACATTTTATTATCGTAAGCATTGTATATTAGCTAAAATTTTTCAGAATGAATACTTGCTAGTTCAGTATAAAAGTTAGAGAATTATTTATATATGTGTATTGTGTCAAACCAAATTAAATATTTTTGAGAGGGGCATGGAAGCAATGTAATATGTATAGTTTGAACCTGCAGGTGATTAAATTATGCATAGAATAAAGGGAATATTAGTTCTTTGTTTCGTAGATGAATGGTCATTACGGTGCAACATTTGCGACTTCGTTTTTCACATATGCATGAAGAAAATTGTATACGCAGGTGCTTGAGATATTGATCCTCCGTAAAAACATTCTGGCCAAGCTTATTATACTGCGTGACCGTTTATAAATATTTTATTTTTACAAAAGCATGATTATGTAATAAATTTATGGTAATTATACTTAATTACAAAATAACCTTTCAGCTGGTTTTTTCAGTCGAACTTGAATTTTGTAATTTGAAAATATTCAAAATCATCTGCCCGTACTTTCTACAAAGAAGAACTTAATGTTTTCGAAATTTATGTATGTACACATATTTTCTTACAAATATTTTGTTCAATCTTCCTCCATCCATCTTACAAATAAATTGACTCAATTAAGTATTATCACGTTTGAGAGACCGAAAATGTTTGGTGTGCGAATATGGATCCCGAAATATAAATTAAATACAAATCATTTATATAAATTATTTATACGAAATATAATTAAATATAAATTATTTTCGAATGCATCTGCGATTATATAAGAGATAATCTCAAGAAAATAGCTTTTTTTTTAAAATATTTTTCATCGCTTTTTTGAATATGCATTTATAGTTTTAATCGTTAACATTAAGAATGAAAATTCGTTGCTATTGACTTCTGCGCTCATTCTATACAAAATTTCCTCGCATCCCATTGCCGCGATTCGCCCGCAGCTATAATTTTAGTCGTATTCAGAAACTGAAAATAGCAGATGTAACATATTTCAGAGTTAAGATCTTTCATTAATCCACGGTCCGCCCTACGGCGAATAGGTTAGTCACGATTACCCGGACGGAGAGCAATAAAACGTCAATCGACGTGGCCACGGCAGCGACCGACTAATCGAACCAGCTCTCTCTCTCTCTCTCTCTCTCTCTCTGCTCTGTAGTATACGCAGTGGAAACGTATAGATTCGTGCGGCCTGAAAATTAATGGCCCTTGCGCGCGATCTTCCCTAAATTAAGCGAAGAGTTATAGGCCGCATATGACCTTTTCCGAGGGCGGCTTAGCGCCTTAAGGAAAACTCCCCCTCGCGCACCGTATACCCGGTTCACCCTAAGAGTTTAACACTTCCACGAGTAAAAATACGTTCGCCGCAAATGTTTCAGCCTTTATTCTCTCGTGCTATACGTATGTGCCCACCTTCGACAACTGATTAAGCTGTTTTTCAAGCTGATCTACAGCTTCGTTTAATATTTATTGCTCCGGTCTTCCTGTGCATGCAGTGCCGAAGCCTAAATTGATACATTACTTGGAAAATTAACAACCCAAATTTATGTCTTGTGCGGCTCCGACTTTTTACGCCTTTGCGATTAATTGGGCAGCCCGTACTTTTATTAATCCACTTTTATTGGATTAAAGCAGTGTTGCCTTTCCAGGTGTCGTCCATTAGCGGTGGTGTATTTAATACCGGAAATCAGGAAAATAGAAAAGCATGGACTGTGAATTATTTACGATAGGTAGACTGATTAAATATTACTGAGTTTTCGGTAACATCGCCTCATACGTTCATATCAATGTTTAATAATGCAGGCGTCGAAGGTAGGAAGTACAAATAGGATTTCAAAATACTATATTGAAATTAAATACGATGCATACAGATTGTAAACCGAGTAGCATATGATGTGATTCTAGCAAGATTCTGTTAATTAAATCGTTGAATAAATAACTCGTCATAATTTGGTGGAAATAACCTCTGTGTACGTATGAACATTTTAATAATTTACTCTGAACATATTAGAAGAAATCTTTTGTATTTCAAATATATTTTGCGACGTAGTACGCGTACTGGCACCCCTTTCATCCCACTGACACCCCAAATAGTACAGTTGCCATATACCATCCTCAACCGGCAAACAACTCTAATAAATAGTTTTTTACAGAACGTAAGTTCTTTGAACAAGAAGAAAAATAGTTAATGCTGTTTAAAAAAAATCTTAACCCGCACACCACTTTTTGTAATTTCCCGAGCCTCGCAACAAGCATAAGTAACGTATGAGTGCAATGTCGTATAAGTATCGCGAGGCCCGGGAGAGAACTAATATAAAGTGGAAGTATTTAAATTCGCATACGAAAATGCTAGAATTCGGCAATCAAAATATAATGAAGTGTGGATGCGACAAGTCTTAGGGAGGGGAGGAAGGGGATCTCTTAGGTCATTATACTTCTTTATTGCACGTACGAGTCAATACCGAAATGTTTTATATATAAGCATACGTTACAATACATATGTTATGCTTGTCGTGAGACTCGGGAAATTACAAAAAAGTGGTGCGAAGGTTGAGATTGTGAGTGTGTTTTTCATCTTCCGCGTTTTTAATTAATTAATCAATTGTTTATATTTTTAACAACGTAAATACTTTTTGCAGTTTTTTAAAAAACATTAACTATTTTTTTCTTGTTTATAGAACTTATGTTGTGTAAAAAAAACTATTTATTAGGTACGTTTAAACAAATTGACAATTGTATAGTTTATTAAAAAGTTTCTATCCATTGTTTTCAACATGTAAATTTTTCATTACTGTTCAGGGGCTTTTTGACTGATGTATGGTTATTATATGGTTATACATAATTATATAAGTTTATATATAGGATTGTATATAATTATACATGGGAAATTTTTACATGAGACTGACACTGATATCAATGTTGAATGCAATTTTCTATGGTTTAAAGATTGGTTTATTTCGAAAGATTACATTTCCTGAATTTCTGCGAAACCACTTACCAATAATGCTGAGACATTATTAGCTAGAGATTTTGTTTACTAATTGTAAGAAATTTACAATATATTTTCGCAACTTTGAACGATAGGATAGAATTTATGAAGCCATAAACATTACTAAAGTATCAAAAGGAATATAAAATATACGGTCTTGAGGTATCGCCTGATATAGAAAGTAGCTAAAAATATAAACGACTGGTCAATGAACCTCTTTTAAAACCACACTCTTAAATTCAGCATAGTTCGCAAATGCAGGATATTGCTAAATGAAGAAAAAGGGAGGAAAAAGAAAAACGCAGAAGAGATACGGCGATTGCTCGAAAGTCTCTTCTCGGAAAGTTGACTAAATGCACGCACATATACATATAAGAAAAGGCAAGAAGAAGTTATCGATCTTCCGCCGTTGACAGCTTATACGCGTATATATGCGCAAGCATGCAAAGAATATATTCAGCAGTGAACTCGGCACAGGTCATTGACTAGAAAAGTTACGCACATGTGTATATAGATAAAATGCATATGCACATTTGCATACGCAATTCGTATTGGCCGTGTATATACGTGTGTTTTGTTTGTCCGATAGTGAATCGGTCGTCCAACCTAAAACCGATATACACACGATAAGTCAGTCAGTATGTATATGTACTATATATACGTTCGGCTCTCCACCTGCGTCCGACATATGAAGACGAAGATAAATTGTTCGACAGACGTCTCTGTTTATGCGATAAAACGTCGGTGGACCTTTGACGCACGTATAACCACTGGAAAACGTCAGACGCGAGCACAGCGCCACGGCTTATCGTTCGTTCTTTTTTTTTATTGCGTCTTCTTCCTTTCCCTCAAGTCCTCTTTTTATTATCGTTCAATAAATTCTGAATTTTACGAGCGCCGCGCTGCAAGAACCATCTCGGAATTGATTCTTTGCATTAGAAAATATTTAACTTAGATTCTATTTACAATATTATCTTCTGGGGAAGTGCGTCATGTTCGGGTTACTTATCCAATCGAGTAGGTATATTATGAATTTATTTACGAATCGGTTAGGATGGCCATTCTAATAACTTAGAGGTAGGAATTTAATACTTCTATTCGGTTTATTTATATTAATCGTGTAATTTAATCTAATTCTATATGCTGGAATATCTTAAATATCTTATGTTAGAAGAGCAAAAATCAAAAAAATCAAAATGAGTTGGATCACAATCAGTTTAAACACACACAACCAAATTAGGCTTTATCGTATGGTTTACATAAAGTTACTTTTTGTATTGAAATTTGCTATGGTATACCAAAACTCTCCGTTGAAAGGTATGAAATTTTGAACAAATTACAATTTTATCTTCGGCTTAAAACCCGGTCTGTATTGCGCAGAAGACGTTGAAATAATTTTTAATTATAACTTAATTATATGTATGTAAAAAAAATATTCTGCAGGAGTACAAAATTTTATAAAATATTATTTATTTTTAAATTATTAAAGCTTTTAATATATATGTTTAATATTATTTGCACAATAATCTCGACAAGAATACTGCGCTTAATTGATCATATATGGTGCTATTGATGATTCTACACGCATTCAAGAATGAATAATACAACTATATTGAATATATTAATATCAATATAATCATCACTGGAAGGTATTGAGCCTTAAAGGACAAAAAAGAATCTGTATTTAAATAAAGGTATAATAATTTATAAACGCTAATAAATGTAATAAAATAGATGTTTTAAATATAAGCTCTATAAGTATAGAAAAATGCCAATGTCCAAACCTCCTTTTTTTATACTATGGCCCATAATTACATTTATGTACTGCTTCATTCAACATAAATGCATGCATTTTTAATTACAGATATACAAAGAAAATTAAATTATGAATTGAAATAAAAATATTTGTTAAACATTGAATCTCTTATTTTACAAAATAAGAATAATCGAAAAAGATGGAAATCATAAATTTACAAGAATAATTAATTAATGTTGTATACAAACGTTTCCTAACAATAACTCAATTAATTGTAATGCAAATACCGAGAAAATTGTTAGTCCCTGATGCTCCCTTTAACACACGTGGATACCCTAATAGAAATACGGCGGCCTTTCCGTGCACAGCACAAAAAAGTCGCGAGAATTAACGTGAACAGCTATCACCTCGGCGTATCTTTGCCTTTTTGAGGGAAAATAACGTGCCTGCAGCCGTGACGTCACATCCTGAGAATGAGCAGTTAATAGTGACAGGATGACCGGTCGTTGCACGTGTATACATACGTATATACAGAGCACCCTAAGCATCGGCCTGTGCTTAAAATGCCAAGTATGCTAATGAGCTAATGAGTTGCTTTTATTTTCTATTTCTATAGCTCTATCGATGAACGTATTCTATACTCACGTCCTATTAAATTCAAATTTTAAAAATATAAGTGAATATAAAGTAGAAAGCGAGTTAAATTCTAATCGAGTAAAGTATTGTGTAATTGAGCATCGATTTTATTTTATAATCAAGGCTTTATTTAACAACATTGCTTCTTTAACCCTCCTGCGCATAAAGCGGAAAATTTTATCTCTATATGTTTGTACGATATTTTAATGCAGCAAAGCCGTATTTTCGACTAATTTAAAATTACAATTACTACACTTGGCAGCTACTTTTCCGGTAATAACTCTAATTTTTATATATACAGTTTAATGAAAAAGTTAACGAACATTCGTCGAAAACTCAATAATAGATTATTATCAAGTCATTTTAATTACGAAGTTCCATCAACAAGAGGCTGAAACCTGCAGCTCTTTAAATTCTATGCGATGAAATACCTATGCAGTGGGCGAAACATAGGGAAAGAGAGAGAGAGAGAGCCAAGCGCATTTCGAGCATTATATTCAAGTTTTCGAACGCGCCACCCGTATCTCATCTTGCGTTACGATGTGGTTTAAGAAAATGCACTTGAAACTGCAGAAATGCATGCAAGCTGATACGTCAGTACGGGTGCCCCGATCTGCTGGTAAGCAGAGAGAGAGAGAGAGAGAGAGACTGGGATATACAAAGAATGACGACGAGAGACGGAGAGATATAGAATAGGACACAGCCATATAGCTTTCCACATACTTATATGTGCAGCTACTCTTAGTGCGGGCTTTTCGAGTGTCTCTTCTCTCGCTCGAAAGAGAAAAAAAAGCTGCACATCGCGTTCTTTCCAAGCCATGCGGCGGTCTGCTTTTATCGTCTGCATCTAACTTTATGATCGAGAGAGAGAGAGAGAGAGAGAGAGCAAGGGGATAGACGCTAAACACAACACAAGCTAATCTGTTTGTAGTGTCTTTAACGCACACACCCGCGCTTCATATGCACAAACTCGTGCAGCGCGATTCAGCTTTTTTCTACCCGTCCAACAGTTCGATAACGTTTGACCTCGTGCTTCAACTCGCAGCTGAGGAAGAGAGAGAGAGAGAGAGAGAGAGCGAGAGAGGAAAAAAGTAATTTTAGTACTTAAGCCTACGTGTAGTTTATCGTAATTTCGATCTGTCACAAATGCATTTTGCCGGGCGCGAGTGTGAAGATAAAAGTGCTCTCTATAAGAGAAGAGTAACGATGACGGTAATTTTGAAATAAGAACCGACCGCTGCACAAATGTTCTCGGCTTTACGGAATAAGCGTGTACATTCCATATACATATATAGCGTACTTTTAAGTATATGCTTTTATAATAATTGGGATTCGTATTTTTACGATCACCGAGGTTGTGATTATGATTTCGATCTATTTTTTAAGTTAATGAATTCCTTTGAAATAACGTACTTATATAGAGTTTATCGGGTTTTAACATAATTTTATTTTTCAAATGGAACACTGAGATACGAATGTATTTCATTATAGGTAAAATGTGAAGCTATTTACCAAGGAAACTTTTATAAGTTTCCCTCAAATATTATATATTACATTTTAATAGTTATTATGTCAAATTTTTGAAGATCGTGATTTGGTGACGTAATTCAGTCGTTTTGTGCAATATATATTAGCGTTAAATATTATAGTATGAATGTATATTTGATTTATTATTGATTTCAATTTTATCAACTAGATAACATGTTTTTGACTAGTTATTGAAGGACTTTACACTTCAACATCTTAAGGGGATTTAATAGACCTTAATTATATATATTACAGTACTTAGATTCTAGTAAAGAAACTAATTAGTTTTATGGAAAATGAAAGCACATAGAAGAAGAGGAAGGAGGCTTTTCACACCTCTTTCATTTCTCGGAGGATGAACTCCAAGAGCAAAAAGAAAGTCGACACATCCGAGACTTCTCTGAGGAGCACTCGAGGATGCGAGCTGCAAAGTTCACCTCGACCGAAGTGGCAAATCGCACCTCCTTATATCCCCTGAGCGACTTTTTTCTTACTACGTGTTTAGCGCCGTGGGGTTTCGCCGCCTAGCGGTAGAGCGCCGTACTACTCTGGCCGCCAAATTCAAAATGTTAAGATGAATACGAGAGCTCCGAATAGTATTACAGCATTATATAAGTTTCAATACTTTGTGCATATTTATTACAATATTTTGAGAATTTTAATAACTTTTAAGCGTTATCTTTAATATTGGAGTATATGTTTGATTTTATGCATCGAGTAAATGTTTATTTCGATAAGCTTTGAAATAAAGTAGAGACAAATAATTTAATTAAAAATTTTTTTATTCATACTTAATATTTTTCATTCAATTGTACATTTTGCATAATTGATATTTTGCATTCAATTGTACATTAACGCGATGGATTCGTCTTTGACTCTTCGCTCAAGCATCCAACGTTTCATGGCATCGACGTACACAGACGCGCAACTCAGGTCCAGACCTGCATGGTGATTCGTGCATGCTCTGGAATCCTTAGGCAGCTTGTACAATGAAGGACAACCCAGGTTCTCGATGTTGTACACCGG
>UELV01148252.1:0-12661 GCA_900490015.1 Megastigmus stigmatizans | reverse complement strand
TATATATATATATATATATTTGCTCTGTACCCCCGAAACTGCAGCTAACACGCTCGGCAGAGATGACGTGGTAACATTTTACTTAGCGGCCCCGTAAAATACATTTAACCGTATTACGCGCTATCGCGTCGGCTCTTGAAAAGTGTACATCAATGCGGCGGATATAAAAGTGAGAGCGAGGTATAAATCAACGGGAGAAGAGAGAGAGAGAGAGAGAGAGAGAGAGAGAGAGAGAGAGAGAGAGAGAGAGACAGAGTGTAATCCCCATAATGCAATTCTCGCGCGCAACTAATTCGGCAAAGTGAGCAAATGGCTTAGCGCGGAATTTCGTCGACGGTACCCTATATATATATATATATATATATATATGACGCAACTTCTGTATGCGACCATGAATACGCATAATCATATATATAAAAGTTTGTAAGGGAGGGAGGATACACGATGGTGCGTTTCTCGGTGTTCGCCAAGCGTTCGTTTATAAGGGGGGGCAGGGAGCAGCAGCAGATCCTTTGCGTATACATTAACGAGCGACCCCCTTCGGAGTCCTTAAATCCTTTTGTAATTAAGCTTTTTTTTCAATTAGTTAATAAGTTTTTCGGGAGGTGGACGAGGAATGCGCGCTTTCGCGTGCCTTGGAGCACTATTAAAAATGTTGCTATATTACTTCTTTGTAGTTGTCAAAGCATCTCATATAGTTAATTGCACGAAGGATAAATGGATTTTATTTTATAATTAAATCTATTATATTTGTATTTATTTATTTTAGCTTCAATTCTTCAGTATCCCTTTCTTTCATTTTATTCTTGTATACTTTAATTGATAACGATTAAAATTATTACCGTAGGCGTGAAGATCTTAATTCATTATTATTTTTATGACAGTGCGTCTATCGTAACTTCAATGAAAAAAAAATATATATAAAAATAAAGTAAATGATAGACAGTTTAAGCATATTTAAAAATGTATCGATATGACAAAAATTACTAAACTCGTAAAAAAAGTATTTATTCTGTGACCGATTTTTTTCCAATTTTTCACATTATTATTATAGATAAATTTTTTTTTCATAAATAATATTTTTTTCGCTCAGCTATACCGAAACTTTCATCGTAATCCCTTCGACACGTGTACCAGACCACGCGGCAGAAGGGCTGTTAAATTAGAAAAAAAAAACCTCGCTTTACCTGACCTACTCATTACACCCCGGACGCCGCGTATACCCAACACCCACACATACACACGCACACACACACAAGTCCTTGCATCCTCAACTCAATTGGGTCTGTCGTGCGTTTCCCTCATATATGGCCTATGGCATATACGGCTGCGAACACCGACAGCAGCAGCAGCAGCAGGCGAAAATCAATAGACTTTGAGTCCCTCGCTATTGCTCGTATATAGTACCCCCAAATTGCCGGGTACGAAGCTTTGCACTGCTGCTGCTGCAAAGAGAGAGAGAGAGAGAGAGACAGAGTGGCGGTACGGGGGTAGGTACGAAACTCGCCGAAGCGTGCCACCCTCTCTAACGCAGCCGTAGTCGTCTACACTGCACGCACCAACTTTCCTTTATCTCTCTCTCTCTCTCTCTGCTGATTTCCGTCCGCCTCCCACCTCTTTTTTTTCGCGAGTTTTTCCTTGGGTGATGCATCGCGCCGAAGCTCGATGGAAAGAAATCAGACCGACTGTATATATATAAAACTGTCCGTTTCCTCAGTCTAGCGAATCGGATGATGTATGGCTTGTGGATAGTCTCGCGAGGTATATATGTATAAGGATTGGGCTTGACTCTTTTCTGTTGTTCTTGGTAGAAAGAGTCTAAGGGATTTTTCTTGCTTCTCGCGTGTGTGCGGCCTGGGAAAAAGCTTTGTTTCTTAATTCGATTGAGTGTTTGATCCGGCCGGGGTTTGGCGGATGCGAAATGACGGCCATTTCTCGTGGCATTCGCAGCGATATTGTACGTCGTTTGCTGCTGAAATGGCGAGTGATTGACTTCGGCTGTATTAGCTGCGAGTTACGATATTCAATTTATTACGAGCTGATTCTTCTTCTTCTTTTTCTTTTTTTTTTTTTTTTGTATATTTAAGGAAATTAGAATGGATGAAATGCATTTTTAGTACTGTATTCGAAATAATTTAAGATTTGAGATGATGCAGTTTTCATAAGTTTATCCAAGTTTATCCATATTTATCTAAACACTTGCGGAAAATTTGTCCACAAATTTGTCCACACATTTGTCCAAAAAAGTTTGTCCAAAAAGATTTGTTTTATTAAAAATAAATCTTCCAATTCCTCTATACCAAGGCATAGTCAAATATTTTAAAACAAAAAGAAAAATAATATTTTACTCGCGCGCTAAAAACTATAGTTTACAACAAGAGCCGCAAAAAGAAAAGAAGAAAAAGTTCCACCGCAAGGAAGAATAAGCGGAATGCAGCTCGCGTTCGTTTGCATAAAACAAAATCATGAGCTCTTCCGCTTCGTCCAAAAGAATATGGCCACCGCCAGCCGCAGCTTATGAAAAAAAGCTTTTCGCATGTTAATCCGCTGTGGCGCTCTTCTCTCTCTCTCTCTCTCTCTCTCTCTCTGCACGTCGCTAATAAAGTTAACGCACTCGTAACGCGAGTCACGCCCCGCGTACTTTCCCGTTTGCATATATATATATATATATATATATACCGTGCGGATACGTTTATTCTCTGGGCATGTGTGTGTGTGTGTAGGTGATGTACGCGCGCACGTGCAGGCGATCACGTACATAAAGGACACTGTACAATAGCTTCGTGCGGCTTCGTTCGGAATACCTTCAGTTCCGTTCTGGCGACGTATAGTGTCTCCTCGCTTTAACTGGATGCTTTAGGTATATATTCTGTGTGTATATTATCTAAGATATTTAGTGGTGAAGCGTTGCGAAGGCAATGAGAATGCATGGAAATTACGTGAGCAGCAGGACTGTGAAATGGAAAAGTGAAGAAATGAAGAAGCGAAGAAATGAAAAAGGCAACTGTATAGTGATGGAAATGCAAATAGCCTGTTATAAGTTAATCGTTGTATTTAATATTCTTAGGCTCTATAATTTCATAAAGACATATTAATTTTATCCGAAATAATAATAAATTTAGAATATTTATTATTCTGTATCTCATATATCAGGAAACGTTGTAAAGCGTTTGTAAACATAATTTGTAATATAGATTTTTCACAATATATTCATGCTAATAATTTAAAATAATATTAAGTAAATCAGGTATATCTTAAGGAAAACTCTAATATTATATCGAAAATTGCACAATAGCAGCTAAATAATCGTACGTTTCTTAAAATATGCAATAATAAATTGCAATATATAAGTATACACCATCCATATAAAATAATTCCAGCAAAGAATTTATTAATAAAACTTATCCACGAGTACATCCTGTATGCTGAAAGTTTATCAAAGGGGGGAAAAAAAGTCGTATTGGGGACAGGAGAAACTCTTTCCCAGAAAATCGTCAATTTAGCAACGCCACCGACGCATGGCTATAAGATCTTTTAAACTCGCGGATATACAAATGCGAGAGTAAGCGGTTCTCTTCTGTTCTCGGTAAAACCGCGAGCTCTTATCTGCAAGCAGTCCGCAACGATATTGCGCCGCTTTCGATGTCCTCAGCGATCCCAGAATAAGAAAAGCCACACACGTGCGCCCGCCTGACAACCGTCCGCGAATCTGGTGAATTAAAATTGTATTATTCAGAGGCTAACAACAGTGTCTACGCGATGCGTCTTTTATATGTTAATATAAAAATTTAAAATTAGAATATACGTAGAAAACTTTTTACATATTATTAGAAAAATAAATCAAACGCGTTTACTTTTATTTTAAAAAATTATTCAGTATTTCATTTACAAAAATGCCCATTTCCAAGCCGCTGGCATGCAATAAATCACAGAACGATATAAAAATCTACGCGCATATACGTAACAATTAAAAGAAAACGTCCGAAGAAAGAATAGAGGAAAAAAAGATGCCTGCAGTAGAAGCCAACGACGCAGCAGCAGCAGCAGCAGCAGCAGCAAGGCACGGGGGCACGTATGAGAATTATATGCATCGGAGAATATATTCCGGTCGCGTACGTCTGCGATATTACAGCCGCGAGGGGATTCATCGCGCGGAATGACAATTGCTCTTATCGATCAGAGCCATCGATCTAACGCAACGGCCGCATGCATAGGCTCAGCCGAGGTCTATAAGTCGGCGCCTGCACAGTTCTGCACACTAGCCTAAACATCCTATACTTGCTTATAAATCTCTGAAGGTTTCTCCTTGTATCGCGTGACAATAAATAAATTTTGATTTTGTTGCGAGAATAAATTTATAAATTAATTGCTGTATTTATATTATATATTTCTTAATAGAAAAAAAAATATTTGTAGGACAAAGTACACAGAAAGCTCAAAGATAAAAAGTTACATGACAAAACTTTTACCAACGTGGAAATGGCAATGCGGAAAAAAAGTGAAATATTTGGAGCAATTGAATAAAGATGGTTTGATTTCGTGCGTCAAGAGAATCAGATCAAGAAAGTAATATTTTATGATAAGTTCGCGCAGAGAATCGTAAGAGCTAAGGTGGTTTTTACCCTCCGTCCATGAACAAATTGCGAATATAATTTATACGAACGTATCAGTCAGATAGAAATCTTTCCAATATATACGCGTGTATTGTTTAAGAGAAAATTTGTAGGATCCGTATATAATTTAAAGACAACGTTGTACAATGAAACTTCACTAAATTATATTGTTTCCAAATGTTATTTTAGATATTTTAGATTTATGGTTTATTCTTATACATTGCAATCACATTAAACTTCAGACAATTTAATTTTTGCTAGCAAGCTGTAGTATGAAAAAATTTATTTTCGTTGATAGTCTTAATATCCTAATGCATCGCGTGAAATAATAATTTCGTTCTCCAAAAGCCGACATATCCCAAAATGACTCCGCAAGAAAGAAGGTATAATGGTCCGCAAAGCTCAGAAGAAAATCCGAATCAAGTGAATACAAATGATGTCGGCTTGGAACTTCGAGTTCGTTGGTGGGTGGGTTAAAGGGGGTTTGGCCAAACACACACAGACACAGGGTAAAAGTGATATTTTACGACGATTTTCGTATAACGGAGAGGGGACAGAAAAGTATACGATCTCCTCTGGAGGGTCTCTCTCTCTCCTTACTTCCCTCTCTCGCTTCGTCAACGTCTCAACCCAAAAGAAAAGGGGGTGGCGGCAGAGGGAGATTCTCGCAATCTCTTCTTTCACCCCCACCTCGGGTTAACTGAAATTTATGAAGCGTGCGCGCGCTCTGCCATCGGCGTATATATACATATATATATAGTATATATACGAGAGGCACTGCCACGCTTACTCCGGCATTAAAATTCCTCGCTACACTTCCGCCACGTGGGGGGAGAAGAAGAAGCCCTCGTTTAACGTGGAACTCGAAAAATTAATGTATATTAATGACCCTTCCCAATGTCCCGGCCTATGCAGTTTCTCTCTCGCTGCTTTTTTCTCTACGCGTCCCCGCCTTTGTACTTGCGATCGCCTCGACCCTTTCATTAATTTTGTATACGATGTATAGGAGGATGCACGAGAGGCGCGTCGTGTGAAGCCCGTGTTTTGGGATTATCGTGGAGATGTAGATTTTTCTCTTTTATGGGCTGTAAAGGAGATGATGGCGGAGTAGTCGCATTGTCATGGTGAGCGGTGGAGATGTTCGGGTGATGCTGGCTCGTGTATTGTTAGTCAACGAGTTCGTCTAGCGCGAAAATTGTTTTATTGAGTGGTGCACGTTTTGTCCTTTTTTTTATGGGTTTTGGGGGAGATGGGGGTGAATCTTTTGTATGGATGCTTTTGAAGCTTTGAGTTGGCGTGAAATGCAGTCGTCAGTTTTATGCCTTTATGCGCTTCTTCATTTGATTGGTAATTTATGTATTTATAAGTTAAAGAAGAATTAAAAAGAATCATATATAGAGAGATTTTTTAGTTATTGCAGATTATTCCTAATACTATATAGCTTCTCCAGATGAAAGACCACCTGGCCTAGAACGTATTTTAAGGAGTCTATACATTTATAAGGAAATAAGTTTGATCAGATTGTCGGTAATCTCTTTATGGCGAAATTCTTACAAAGAAAATATTTTATTTTCCATCATAACGGTATAGTAACGCAACCATTTGCTACGTAGTAGCGATGTAATATTTCCAACGTACCAAATGCAAACGTACACGCAATTTCATTAAAAAAAAAACCATATGCAAAGTGTGCAGATTAAATCTACAATGTTTTACTATATCTAAGCTCAACGTGTAACCTCATTATAGAAATGCACAATTCGTGTAGCTTACATATACGCAAGCCCAGCTGAAAGAAAAAAAGAGAAAAACACAGTCGACAACCCGACAACAACCCCCAATGATCTTTTTTACTTACCTCGTCGCTCCCCGCCCAAGTAAGTAAGCCGGGCCAACAGAGCCGCGCGCGCGACGAGGGAGCGAAGAAAAATCGAGCCCGTACTAGCGAAGTTTCGAGTCGAGAAAGGAAGAAAAAAAATCTCTCTCTCTCTCTCTTTCTCTGTGGAAGCGAACGAAACGGCGCACAGACACACATAGAGATAATGGGCCATAAGTTAGCAACACGGGGCCCCGCACGAATGTATATCGCCATGGGGGTCAGGCCGTACGGTGTGTGCAGCAGCGGCACACACGCGACCAGCTGTCTCGTTAAATGGGGTGCGCTCTCTCTCTCTATCTCTCTCTCTCTCTGCTGTGTAGTCCGCCCGCAGTATTTCCGAGCGCGCGCAGCTCTCCTCCTCCTCCTCCGTGGGAAGAGGTCGACGAACTCGGGGGAGGGAATTTATGAATGCATTTCGAAAATTGTTCGCCCCGACGCCGCCGCCGTTCGCCTTTCCTTTTTTGATGTACCATTTTTTTCGGAGGAGTGAGTGAGAGAGAGAGAGAGAGAAAGAGTTCTGTTCTCGGTTAGGTGCCATTGTGATGGAAATGTGTATATCTCTCTCTCTCTCTCTCGCGGGTGCGGCGAGCCTCTTTTCAATCAGTTTAAAAGGCCACTTAAGCGGATGGCTCAAAAATTCAGACGGTTTTTCGAAGCTGCAGGAATGAACAAAAAGGAGAGAGAGAGAGCTGGTTCGGTCCGTCAGTTCTTTGATGACGGCTAATCCATTTGTGCGTGGCTTTGCATAAATCGGTGATATATATATAAATTTGAGGGTGGTATTAAATCTTGACTGAATAATGGATTTCTCGGACTGGATGTATATAAAGCGTTAGGATGGATGATTATTGTAATTATATATAGTCGGTAAATTCGATGCTCGCGATGCACGAGCTCAAAGACGATGCGTGTTTATGATGCGTGTTTATGCCAGCAGCGATGTCCGTGGATCATTCGTTGCAGACTTAACTTTTGACAATGTACATTCGATGTGGCTACACGTGACTATAAATATACAAGCTTCGTTCCGCTAAAACAAGGAAAACGACCATAACCTAAAATGTACCAGGAAAACCGGCTTGGACAAAAACAACACTACACCACGAAGCCTCGTGTCGTATACCAATTAATCTCACACATTATACTCGACCGCCAATGCAGTGCTTCTCAGGGTGAACAATCGCGAAGGCTGCCGCTGCTGCTGCAACGCTCAAATTTTGCCTCCTAGCTCTAACTCACTCTCTCTCTCTCTCCCTCTCGCTCGCGATAAACAAAATTATGCAAGCTCGTGGCTGCAATTAGTCGCGCGATCGGTGCTGCTGCAGCGGCAACAAAGCGCTATAGGACAGCTTGGCTGGCATCGTTCCACACGCTGCTCCGCGCTTCGCTCGCAAGCTCTCTCTCTCTCTATATAATACGTCTACATATATAGGCGAGGTTTTCTCGGAACCAATCCTCAATATGTGGACCCCCCCGCGAACGAAGAGCTCTAAGCGCGGAGGAGCTAACCCCCTCGCGGCTACACGGCCAATAAACGCCTGCGCCAGAAGCCGAGCGCGAACGCGGCCAATCGGGCGAGCATTGTTTCGACGCCTTCTCTCTCTCTCTCGCGCGGCAACATATATGATGTATAAGTATAGCGGCGGCAGCGCGTCCTTGTCTCGCTCGCTACGCGCGAGTGGTAAGACGACAGGATCCGGTTTAGCCTTTTTGATTCGTGTCGCGCGATCCGCGCAGCTGAATGTGGAGCAGCGGCGCAGCGTACGCGTGTATTTTTAGCTTGGGTAAACGTTTTCTTTAGAGATGCTTTTTGTTGAATATGTCGAGTGTTTGTTGTTGATGTTTGCGTTTTGCGGATGGATAGTTGGAGGCTAATTTGTGTTTGGGTTCATATATATATAATGTATGATTGTTGTTTCGTACTTGGGAATTAGTCTAAAAGAGTATTATGTATTGTGGTCGAGAGTGAATAAAAAGATAAAAAGTGAATATGAGAGTTCGTATATTATATGTGTGTAATATACTTATTGCACAGCTTTATGGTGCATATAATACTAAAATAAAATAGCTATCATAAAAATTATCTTCAGAGGACATAAAAAAAAAAATTAAATTCGCAACATAAAGACGACAGGAAAAAAGGTATAAATACCTTCGGTATTACTTCTGCGTTCGTAGGCACAAATTTAGCCTCGCTTGTCATTATATTACAATCAGTCTCAGACGTATTGTTTCAAATATCTTATCACATTCATTTATTAAAGACAATAATTATAGTCTTTTATAATGTTTAAACTAATTAAACATTCATTCCTAGATTCAAAAAAGATTATTGCGTCCCAGCCAATGATGAAGTTGCGAAGGAGTGCAGCTAATGCCGTCGGTATATATCCTTGTCGCTGTTGCCGCTGCTGCAACAGTTTTTCCCTTTCGCAATGGCGCGAGTTATGCGAGCTTAAAAGTTTAAATTAACCTCTGTCAAACGACAGAAATACGGCCTCTGGCTTCAGCGCGTATATATCGTTTTCAAGGAACTATCGCTCGCGTAAAATTCAACTTTAGCTTTTCATATCCATTTCCTTATTGATCGCATTGTACGATCATGACGTTAGTTCTATATATCTTCGGAACTACGGGCTATTGGGCGAAACTGAATTTTAATATATTATGACGTATTGATATGGGTTCAGATAAGCGCACGGTGTTCCCGTTTTACATGTGAATTAACCGATACAATGATTTGCGATTAGAGTCGATTTAAATATAAATTAGATTTGAATAATAATACAATAAATTTAAGTACTTTAAATTTATTCGAATTCGTATTACATTATATAATTTTTATTCCAGATAATTATCTGCATGATATTCAATCATTAACTGGTAATTAAACATTTTTATTTTCTATCAACCGGAAAAGTTCCTGTTAATTTAGAGCACTTCTTTAAAATTTAAATTTAACGGCTAAAAAAGGACTGAACCTCTTTATGTATTTTCTCGAAACTCCAGCGAGTCTTTAAAAAAAAGGCAATAAACCGTGACAAGTGCAGCATTATTATAATGGACGTACATGTTGGTTCAGTTATTAAAGACGCCTCTATTTGCTTGGTGCGGTGAGCGGGGCGAGAAAACGCGGGCACGACGTTAAATGAGCGCGTTAGAGGCCAATTGGGCGCTGCGCGAGCGAGAGAGAGAGAGAGAGAGAGAGAGTCGCACTTACTTCGGGAATTTCGACCGTTTAATTGTACTAATCGACGGATAGGATATAAAATGCACATCAAGCTCGAAATGGTGAGTGGCTGTCACGAAAATTGCCTCGCTGAAGGATGCAGGGCTTATGTGTGCGCTAACAAATGTGGCTCATGAATAAAAGATAAAGGCGCGCGCGGTTGGGACTAATATAAGAAGATTTTTTAAATTCTGAAATTTCTCGGTGGTTATAAGCTTATTAAATTATTGCTGTTTTGGTAAATTTATATTTGATTGAATAAATGAGGTGTTTAAAGTTTAAAAAAAAATTACATCACATACTTCAAGTTTCTGAAGTCTTTGTTCTCATTTACAGAACAAATATGAAATGGTCATCTAAATTAAAAATAATTGAAGAAAATTGCGCTTATTTGAATAATTTTAGTATACTTCAACAGTAGTTAAGAAAAGAAAAAGAAAAGAAAACAAAGAACTCTTTGTCGAAAGTGCATATCCCCGAGAGCTGCGGGTCCTCGAGAATCCCCTGGATCTAGAGAGCCACCAGTACGGCAAACAAAGAGGCGAGAGAGCGCGTGATCCGCCCACGAGTTTTTTTTGTTTTCCAGCGCCTCGCTTTCTTCCTTACAACGGCTCGTCTCCCCATAAAAGTAAGTCGAAGAGGCTGTCTCGAATTCTGGATGTGCCGAGATGCTGCTCTTTGGCGAGTCCCAAAGTCAAAAGTGATATTGCGGTTCAATTTTCGCGCAGAGATTTGCTTGTCAGACTTGCAGAAGTGACAAATTGGGTGCTTTACTTTGAGAAATTGCCGTTTCCTTGTATACAAAGATGTGGGATCGTCGTTCTTGAGATTGAGAATTAATAAGGAGCCGTTTATGTGTGCTTTTTGAACGAGATATTTTTGAAAAGTAATATTGCAAAGCTTTAAAAAGTAATTGCATTAAGTAAACTTGAGTCAATAAATTTCGAAGAAATAAAATAATATCTAGCTGTTTATTGCTAAACAAGTATTTTGGGGTATGTAACATCTTGATGCAGTTAAAAACGATGCTTCTAAATCTTGGTTCTGGGCTTAGTATATGTTAGAAACTTTTTTCTTTTTACCATATGACTTCTGGAAGAACTACAACGCTAAAAAATTCTATATATTTTAACAAGTCGATTCCCACCAAGTATTAAATGTTGAACGTATTTTGCGTATTTATTTTATTTTTATTATACTTTTTCCGTTAATATTGTACTTAATCTGTTAGATCATTAAAAGACTTCAAAAGTTTATATTCACAAAACAAGTATACGACCCCACTACTTTAGTACAAAAATCCAACAATATTTTTCATTACACGCTAGCTATTCAGCTTCTCCAACATATATGGCTCTGTATTTTTTGCTCGCGCGGGAATTCACTCTGCCACCGCGCTGAGTTATTTAATTTTACATCTCTTAAAGACATTCATAAAGTTAACGTCGCAAAGGCCTTGAGCGCACAAAGTCCTGGCACTTCTATTACGCTCTCGAATTATTTACGACACTTGGTTGTCTGTATCAACCCCGAAAATTCTCTCGCGACCGTTTGTCACACAACTATCCACGTAAAAAGAATTTCGATTCGCATAAGTTTTGCAAAAGGTCAAATTTTGTAAAATTTTGAAAAAATTCGGAAATAGGGCAATTCGGTTGGAAAAGGGGACAACTCAGAATCCGTTTCGGAAAGAAGACAACTCACAACCGTCCATTTTTCTCCCGACTTTAATACGGTATTATGTTCGCAATTAACGTAGCAACTCTTTAAAAATTGTACATTCGAATTGTAATAACATTCCAATTGGATTGAAACATTTTAAAAGAATTTCTAGCTGCTTCACTGCGCAACAAAAAATAATGATTACGAAGTAGTGCAGAGAACTACTTTTCTGTATGAGTGAAAATAAACCAATAAATTAATCATTAGATTAAAAAAGTCTATTGAAAGAAAGATAATTAGTTTATTAATTTATTTTCTGTTAATATTCTAACAATAAGCGTTTAAACGGTAATTTAACTAAACTAAAAAGCAATTAATATTTGAAAATAATTTAAATTATTATAGTTAATAGATTAGTTAATAATATATACATACCTATTTACAAGGTCTGTATTTTGGAAATTATTAGTAAATGTACTCTCTAAATTTTAAACAGTGAAAATGTCACTGTATTTGTCAGTGACCGTCATTTTCACTGCACAACCAGTCAAAATTCCACTGATTATTCAATGTATGAATTGGTCACTGAAAGAGGCAGTGAATATTGACGGACTAATATCCGTGAAACATTTTACTCTTTTGTAGTTTCACTGCTGAAGCAGTGAACGTCCAAGATCCGAGAATCGATGAAAATTCTCAGTCTTTCGCGCCGTGAATAGAATTCGGAGAGTGGGACTGTGTACGTTCTGATGCAAATGATATCAACTCATAGAAAATTTGCGGTAACTAGGTAAGTAATATGCATACTATTCGTACACCGTATTAATAATTGATAGGTTAACCATTAATTTAATACATAAACGTTATAATTGATGATCCTGATTGAGAACCTGACATCGGGTTATTTAAGGTTATAAATAATATTTACAAATAATATCTTTTATTTGCTTTAATAATATCATTTTTGTAAGAACATTATTTTGATTCAAATACGAGACGGGGATTCATAGAGTATATAGACTTCTTACATTAAGAACCAGATTAGCTCCAGAGCAGAAAAGAAAAAGCAATGTTTCCAATCTAACAAATTTCAGTAAGTCAACTTCTGAGGGCAGTATAATAGTACTCTCAACAGAAGAAGTGCAGGAAAAAGTATGTTGAAGATTTTTATAGATATAGTATTTGCAAAATATTGTAAAAATAACTTTTATTATTTTACAGATAACCTGGATGAAATATAAATATCCAGCAGCTTCAAGTAAAGGTTCCATCAAAAGT
>UELV01148114.1:0-10603 GCA_900490015.1 Megastigmus stigmatizans | reverse complement strand
GTGAGAAAACCCGAAACCCTCTCGGAAAAACTCTCTGTTTTACCTAACGTGCTCGATCGATATCGATTTTTACTGCTAGGGTAGGTAATATAGGAAAATAGAAAAAAACCCTAGATTAATATCTATTACAGATTTCATCTTTATTAAAGATATTAAAGATTAAAGATAATATCTTTGGAGTTCCTTTTTATTTTAGTTTGAAAATTTCAAAAATTCTATAGAGAGGCGCGCGACGTTACACCTAGATACGAAAAGCTATAGAGCGCAATAGTTAGACTCCATCATCGGCGACCTTATACACCTAGACATCGAATACGGTTAAATTCTACACCTAGGCACGAAAAGCTACGGAGCGCTATAGTTAGACTCCATCATCGACGACCCTGTGCACCTAGACATCGAATACGACCGAATTTCACACCTAAACATAATTATCGATATACACACCTAGACAGAGGATAATATGATTATATTATATTAATATACAATTTTTTTCGGCATCTTCCAATATTTTATTTATATATCTATATATATTATTCTCTATATGTTACCTATATTTTGTATTATTAGTTTCTACTTGTAATATCTTGATGATGACATACATGGAATAGATATGTATCGGGAAGAAATTTGTATGTATTTGTATATCTATATATAGCGTCTGAACCACTCAATAAATTGTCGTTAAAATATGAATTTAAAAAATGAAAACTAGGTATGGCATCACGGAAGGAAAATAGTGTCCAAATCATACTCTGATTTACTAATGTACCAAGCGAGGTGAAGAGGTAGCAGTGCAACACAGCAGAAACAGTTATACGATTAGACCGGGCAAAATTGGCGGACCCGTGGAAGATGAATTCTACTGGAAAATTTTTTCATAATTACGTTTATTAGATCCTACAGAATAAGAAACTTCATGTTGCCACCGCGCAACTTGGTTACAATTTGTTTAAACAAATTTTTTTTAAACAAATTAGTAAAAGTGATTTTTTTATCCGAAAAAAATATTTTTAGATTCATTGGACCATTCTGAACAAAAAAGTTCTTTAGTCGTTTTGTCGTAGGATGCGTTGTTTTTGAGTAAAAAATTCCCAAAGTTTAAAAAAATGCGATTTTTCCGTTCTTTGGAGCCATGTATAGGTATGAAAAAAAAACTTTTTTTTTAGTTCATCACGGTAGCATAAACTTTGAACCTTCCTCTATAACTTCCTCCCAAGCAAATTTTAAAAAAATTAGTGGCAACATGTTATTTTGCAATAAACAATAAAGTCTCTCCAGCGAGAGCGCAATAGAGACAGTATATCTGTATATACTGCACTGCACAGGCTTATAATACGCTCGCGCGCACTATATGTTTATTCCAAAATAACATGTTACCACTCTTTTTCTTAAAATTTGCTTTACAGGAAGTTGTAGAGTAAGGTTCAAAGTTTATGTTTCCATGGTGAACTAAACAAAAAAGTTTTATTTTCATATCTATACAGGCTCCAAAAAACGGAAAAATCGCGTTTTTTTTATACTTTGGGAATTTTTTACTCAAAAGCAACGCATCCTCGACAAAACGATTAAGGACCTTTTTTGTTCAGAATGGTCCAATGAATCTAAAAATTTTTTTCGGATCAAAAAAATCACTTTTACTAATTTGTTTAAAAAAAATTTGTTTAAACAAATTGTGACCAAGTTACGCGGTGGCAACATGAAGTTTCTTATTCTGTGGGATCTAATGAACGTAATTATGAAAAAAGTTTCAAGTAGAATTCATCTTCCACGGGTCCGCCAATTTTGCTCAGCCTATCTCACGAGCTGCACTGCTGCGCGCCTACCACTTTCTCAGCGCGCATAGTCGCCTGGTAGGTGGACCGCAGATGGTCGGCATTGGACCTCTCACGGACCACCTACCATCAATATCGCGACGTTGAGAATATTTATCGAAATTTTGACGTGTTTGTATATCTATATATAGTGGCTGAATTCTGACCCTCTTTTTGTATGTATTTGTATATCTGTATATAGCGTCGGATCTCTCTTTTTGTACGTATTTGTATATCTATATATAGCGTCAGCTTAAAATTTAGCGAAAGGAAATAGTCGCCCGAAAATTAGCATTGGCGATAACTTAAGAACAAAATAATCTTTGGGGATGAAATTTTTTTCAATTAAAGTAGAAATTTTAAATCTATTAATTAAGCCCTGCAAAACTTCATAAAACCAATGTATAGCATAAATTAATAGAAATGGTCAAAAAATTTTCGAGGTTAAAAAGCAAATTCAAAGTATATTAGGAAGGCTCGTCTGAGTCCTGCGGTTCTCATACTTGCCATCGGGGGCGCTGCCGCGCCCCTTGATAAGTGATATTTATTAATTGTACTGTAAATGAACCGCTCATTTAATACAAGATATCTTTTTTCTCAGTGTACTTGTGCTATTGTAGTTTTGCAAAATGTAAGAAATGTATCAACTAAAAGATTAACTTTAAAAAAAAGGTTTGAAAAAATTTGAAAATATCATATCCGACGTATTTTGAGCTGTTCTTTCGAATGGTGATACCGATTTTTTGTTATAATACTCCTGCAAAAAAATATGTCGTTATTTCACGAAAAAAAGTTAAAAAATTTGGAAATTTGCAACTTTATGAATTTTTTTCATAAGGAAAATGCAATGACAGTAATTCAAAATACTGCAAAAAAGTGCAATCGATGTTCAAATATTACGGGAAAGTTTTTTTCATGATACCCATTACTGCTGCTAATACTTTTATAAATTCAGGCAAAGACGACATTGATAAATTAGAAATTTCTGAAATTGTTTACAAAATAGATTGCTGTGATGCAAGGAAACTTATATTGGCATAAGTATGAGGAAATTGGGCGTATGTGTCAAAGAGTATAAAAAGTTGTTGAAAATTTGAACGATAGATCGGCTATGCATGTGAATGAGATCGAACACTTATTTAATGTCTACAAGTTTTGTATATTGGATAGAGAAAGACATTAGAAAAAATGAGAATTTACCAAAATGTTAAATATGTTTCCACGATGACACCCTTAACCGAATTCAAGCTACTCAATTCTTAAAAATGTCGCACAAAGACATCAAATTTTAGACCTTAATATTGTTGATGACTGTTAAACAAACCAAATTTTGACACTTTATATATAAGATTTTACTAAACCAATACTTTTTTATAACCCATTAAAAATGTTATAACAATAATTAAACTTAATTGTGCACCTGTAGTCCGCAGCCCTAAAGAGGAATGTATAATAAAGAATCGTTAAACATCTAAATAAAAGTGAATTTTTTGTCTCTGAAGGATCGCTCTCACATTCAATTAAGAATAGTTTTTCGTATTAGTAGTAAATAAATTAATTTGACTTAAATTTCCATATGGAATATTTTTGTGAATGGTCCATCCTAGTAAGCATCGCGATAGAATAAGTGTACCTTTAATTATTTCCCTATGCTCACACGTGACTATAAGATCGCAATTATCTCGACCTATAAATATATCAGGTAGAGCTGCATACGGTTTCACGCGTATGCCAATCCTTTTGTTCCGTCGTAACAGTCAGCGTCGTCCGTATGTATCAGTGTGTGAATGTTGCGCGTAGATAGAAGCGTGCGAGAGGTGGCAACGCCACGTAAGCCTGCCTCCGCTTTACCACGTCTGGACGGTAGCGACACCGCGAGGGCGCGACGACTGCACATGCGAGTGCCAGTTCCGGCGAGCGTTCAGTTTGCAACGGTCAACCGCGAAGGACGGCACGTTTTCGAGATCTCCGCGTTTCCCCCTTTGAGTAAACGTACTGCGCAACCAGGTGTGGGTGCCTAATCAGCATCCTGTCGTAAGTAATAAAAGACGCAGGTAAACGTACTGCGCAACCCACGTAATACCGAAGGTTTTCGCCTTCTCGCGCGTGCGGCCATTACGGCGTCGGTATTCCTGCGCAGTGACCACGTGCAACTTTGTTCGCGTTCGGTCCATTCGAGCGTACCTGAGTAGCCTATACGGCGCACTATCTAATACGATAGTGCAGAACTTCACTAGCCTATATGGCGCACTATCTAATACGATAGTGCATATCTTTACTAGCCTATATGGCGTGCTATCTAAAACGAACTTGCATATCTGTAACAGCCTATACGGCGTGCTATCCAATTCGATAGTGCAAACCTGCGTAGCCTTTACGACTTTTAGCGTTTCATAGCAACGTACAGCCTCTACGGCTTATTGCGTTACGCATGCGGCGTGCGTTCTCTCAGCGACGCGTACAGCCTCTACGGCTCTTTGTTTTATATCTCAACTTACATCATTTTATAAATTCTCTCTTTACTTTTATTATCTGTAAATTTCCAAATTTCAATAAATCTGGGTTTTTTATGTCGAAAGGCTTTTTTCCAAAGAAGGTGTTCTTAATTCTAGAATCAACCTTCCAACAAATAAATAAATTTATTAATTCAATAACATTTAAAATAAACGCGTTCTAATCGGATATTTAAATAATTTTAAATAAATAACTACGCATACCATCTAAGGTATGGTAGTAAATCGTCCACGACGAAACATCTTTTCTCACAAGCTTTTACAACATCAGTATCTAATTTTTGCACCGTAAGAGCTAAATAGTCCACTACTAAGACATTTTTGATTTGAAAAGCGTCTGAGGAAATTTTGAGTCCTACATATATTTTCTCGTTTGATAATATAATCTTATCATTCCCACCCACACCTCTTATTTCTATATTTATTTTCGAATATATTACTCTGATTTCTTAAACTATTTTAGAATGTTGATCAATTAATTAATTAATTAATTTTGATGTTTATGCTTCCTCTAAGAAAGCAAATATATGTTTTGTATAATTGTTCGTGCCCACAATATATTTAGATAACATTTAGACATAACTTTCAGTAAGGTGTGTTTATATATTTTGTAATTTTTTATTAACGATTTTCCTTCGGTTATGTTTTTTTTACGTTTATTAAATCATCTTTTCGTTTTCCCAATCTTTATATATTATTTTTATTTTCAGTAAAATATAGTTAGTAGGGAATGATGTTTGCGATTCCATTTTGTGCATTTTTTTTACTTTTACAATTATCTCGTGAATGACAAAAACCAAGACAATTATAGTATACACGATGGACTCTCGAAATTTACAGGAGTTAATACTATAATTTTTTTCTCCCATAATGACTACATCGAGTGTCCCTTTTATAGTTACGTCTGAATTCTTATCCTTTTCTTTAATACTCGTCGCAAATACATTTCGCTGATTCGGATTTTTAATAGTACGAGAGTTTTTCGGTTGTACTTCTTCATTTGACAGATCTCCAATTATTTTCCAATTTCTCTTCCGCGATATCAAGCTTTAAATCAAGTCCCGGGTTTCTATGAATTTGAAAATAAAATATTAATTTTTTAAAAAATTAACGACTCTTTGATGTCTCTGCTGAAAAAGATCTCCCTTTTCTTTTTTTTCACGATAGCAATTATTTATTGTTGCTAAGCAGCATTGCGCTTTTCGTGTATTTTCTTGAGCCTGCAACGTCAACGCACGAGCCTCCGCACTCGAAGTCAAGTAGTATATTCTTCTTCTACCGATCACTTCGCAATCGATGAAGAGACGACTGTGCCCCCACTGGTCGATAATCGCTTTGACGTGGCTATCGGTACACCGCTTAGGGCACTCCTTTACCTCCATCTATCTATTGTAGTAACTTTCATTTAAATTTCTTTCTTTTTTTATTTATCGTACCTTTTCACATCCTCCTCGTAATTGAAGCGTTTACAATGAAAATTATTTAGTAACATATACTCTTACATGCACGCACAGTGTTATACGCAAACTCTTATACACTCACACTCCCATTTCAAAAAATACCCTGCTTACATAATGCAAAAACGGCAATATAGATAAAGGGTTGAGTACTGCACGTTATATTTTATAGGCTTATTTTTAGATAATTGAAAGAGTTAAGGAGGATTGATGATTTATAGTTCTAGAATTTATAATTTTACAGCTAATATGCCCAATGTTTACAGATCAAAGTATATATATTTTAAGATCTAGTGATTCAGAGTTCGTGAATATCAATTTTACGAGCTTATGTTTTACATTTCAATTATAAGTCTCGTCAGTTCTTAGTCTAATAGGTGGAGTGGGACCTAGTGACGTGCAGCGGGACTTAAGGGCGAGCCGGGCGATCTCAGTGGGTTATCAACCATACGCACACTCCATTTTTCATATGATTGATAACCCAATTAAGTCATGGCTGCACTCGGTGTAGAATCACCGTAGGTAAATGGGTTAATCACTATACGCACTATTGTGAAAGCACCCGGTTGCGTAGAGCTGTCCTAGAGAAATGGTGATCATATGTGCAATTACGCAAGAATTGGGTTATTGACAAACGTGAAATTACACAATTAATTAGGTTAATGTCGATCCATTCTAGTTATTATATGTACAAGAAATACTTGTATAGAATGGTAAAAATTTCAGCCTTTTAGCTTTTGCAGTAAATGCAAAGTGTAGAATATGTCTTTCTGTACAGACATAACGTTGCCAGTACATGACGTACATCGACTACTAACTAACTACAATGTGTCGAGAAAATGATTTGGTAACTAAATAAAAACATGCAAATATATAATAATAAATTCATTTTATGTATTTTATGTACAAAATAACAGCTTATAGTTATTAGTTGACATCTGCTATATGTTTTAAATTAATTTTCAAGTAAAAAAAATCCAGCGGAAGTTTATTGGCAGACGTTTTCCGTCGATAGATCACTTAGTAACACATATGTGAAAATGTTGGTGAAACGATAAAAAAAAATTTATTAGTTAACGTCTGCCAATGAAAAATACGGTTATATTATTCGTATATGATATCAGAATGAGAGAACAGCAGGTCCACGGCGACCTAAAACCCACAATAATTAATATTTACCACACCAGTCGCTTAAGTTTACCTGTTCTGGAATCTTATTGCAATACATTTATTGTGTACACTGAATTTAAAAGAATAAACAATAAAACTCAAATCATAAGAATTGAATATAAGTAGAATTTGAAATGAATTTTTTTTTGTAATTAAAGGCATAAGTCTAATAAAATTTTTGCGTTAAAATAAATTAAAAAAAGAAGGTCACGTAGTCATTCCGTAAAAAGTAAGACATTTTTCTGCTATGGAAAAAGTTAGACACCTCATAAGAAATAATGAATCGTACAGTAATATATTGTACATTTATTTCAAATAATATATTTAGAATTCCTATGTACATTCTTTTTTGTATGGAATAACTTTCAATAAAATATTTCTTGAACATTAAAGATTACTAGTGAATCATAAAATTTATTAAACACAAATTATTTGAAATATTTTAAATTAAAACTGAAATAAAACTCACTTTACTAACAATAGTAATATCCAAATCACATTGCTAGTACAAAGACACTGAATCATGTGTCCAATCAGACAGCTTTTATATTTTATTTAACAATATTTACAAATTATCCATTGATTGACAATGGTCAATCCGTACATGAAGCTAGCACATTATCGATTTCTCAATGAAAACTTACTGGAGTCAATGTCAGAATTGTCAAAATAAGGATAAGTATTGATGTTTCTTTATAACGAGTCAACAAAGGTGCTCCAAATAATACAATAGGAATATAATAAATTATTATTATTCCAATTATGGCTAAAAGAAATTTGATACTATTTCTTACAGTTTTAGAATAAGATTTCTTAGCATGTATTAAATGATTTTACAGTTCTCAAGCTAGAAATTAAAGATAATAAAAACATACCTTCTTAATAACAAAAGTTGCTGCTACTAAATGCGTTAAATATGTTATTTTTTGTGGTGCTTATTACCGACTTAGTACCGATGAAGTTTGGGGCAGAGCACGACAGGACCTGTTGAGAAGTGCCTCGCTCTCACTGAAATTGCAGAAAAGAAGCAGCTTTGAAATTATACACACAACATACACCACGGTACACAATGCCTTGTTCCTTCTTCTTCCGTACATCTATTCGTTGTTCCTTTTTTCGCGAGGAGGCCTTTACGGTCCTATTCGATGGGATCCGCCGATGTAATATATGTCTGAGTCGAAGATATAATACATAGCACAACACAAGAAATATAAGTTTTCGGGGAACGACTCTCTGGTTATAGTCATCTGATCAGTGAAGGTAGCGGTTATAAAATCTACCTAATCTTCTTTTTCTGTATTGGATTGTTTAGTACAGTCTACTGCTGTACTGCAAGCCTTAATAATAGGTGAGCATGATTCTAATATTATTTAGCTTATATTTAGAATATTGTGGAATTCCAATTGAATTCTTTAACTAAAAAAGGACATTTCCTGTCCTATGCTCTATTAGTGCAGTGAAAAATTTCACAGCAATATTTCCTTCAGTCCTTTATATTCTTCAGCACACTAATACTTCTTGTTTTTCCATAGCGAAGTGCTCCTGGAGATGACAACCCTCAGCAGGAATTAGATGTTAGTAGATAAGCTATGCCGGTTCTCGATCACCCCCACCACGAGTCCGGATGACCCAGAACCGGCATGAGGTTTCTGGCTCACCCTGCTGCGGATGAGCCAAAAGCGCTATCTCTCTCCCCTCCCTCCCCCGCAGAGCTAGAAGAGACAGTAATCCAGAACCAGCCTAGCATTTCTGGCTCACCCTGCTGCAGATGAGCCAGAAGCGTCTCCCCTCCGCTAAACTGTAAGAAGCAGTGAGCCACAAACGGCATAACATTTACCGCGAGCGGCTCATGTATGCGTCAGGTCGCCCGCTGCCGAGCGGCCCGGCATTTTGCGGCTCTCCGTTGAGCCAGACCAGTATATGTTTGCGGATGGAGGTCCCTGCGGAGTCTGAATGGGCTTAGTGTTTTCAGAGGACCTACTTTTATCTACTACTGTAAGCCTACTTACAGCCTTTTTTAACCTTTCTTCTCGAGTAATGAGCAGGTCTTAGATAAAAATTTTTGAGTGCAGTTTTTCCATTTTGAATCTCTTTTCTCTTTTTCTTCAAAAGGCGCGTAGTCTGAATTGCTCTGACCAATGGTGATTAGTTGATGAAGCTAAACGCGGTTTTATACTTAATCGGACTGGGTGTCTTCCCATTCCATTTCAGAACAGAGAGTAGAAAAGTTTTATTAGCTTAACGTTTTGGACTGCACACGTAGCTTTGTATGCTCCGTTGTGATTGGTGCGTACAGTCACTGATTTAGGATGCTCAAATTCTGGGTAACCTAATTCTGTGACATCAGATACTTTGAAATTGGAACGTTTCAACCACTTCTTTTCTGCCTTACCGATCACGTAGATGCTTGTCGCATGCTGTAGAGCTTCTTGAAGTATCTTTCCAATTTTAGTGTATTCGTGATCGCCGGAATCCCAGGACAAACCATGATAATAAAGTTCAAGACAGAGATTTTCACATTTGTACTTGTCGGATAATTTTTTCCAAGGATATGGTGCTTTGAAGAGAAGCACTATAGGATCGGTATTGTCATAGATTGGAATTACAGCCAACTCTTTCAAGACGAAGTCTTGACCCGGATTCTTGAATCCTTGCATATCCACTGCGTACTCCATTTCGAGCAAGAATGAGCTCTGCGCAACTTTGGCGCTCTCTTATAGCACATTCCTCCCTCTTTAGATGAGTTTCTTGACATCACCGCTTACGGCGTTGTACTCAACAATCCGATCGTGTATAATTAATAAGATAAAAAAAAAGGTCAATGCCACGATTGTTGCTAATTCTTGCATAGTCGCTAAAGTTGAAACATTTAAAGTTATACTTATTCGCAAATATAATATTGTTTCTAACTAAATTACAATATGATTTTTAAACTTAAATGTAGAAATTACTCCTAATGATAAAAGGTATTACTCGTTCTAATGTAGTTTTTAGATATGAATTATTATGTGACGTCCGAGAACGACAAATACTAACTCTATTTTATATTGTGCATACACACTTTGCATTAAGCAATGCGTGTACACTGCTCCTTTTTGAGCCAATGTATTTAAACACTCTAGCTCGGGACGGAGCGTCTGTGCAATTGAAACGCGTGAAATCTTGACTGAATCGGATTTATGATATATTTTATTTATTTATTTGACCCGATTTCTACTAGAACCGAATATTTAGATTTTTATTTTAAATTTTGAAGTTAATTTTTAATTTATACGATACGCGATCTCAGGTTTTCGGCTGAAGTGCCGATTTTCAGGTGTAGCCCTTTTATATTTAATATTGGCTCTAACCAATAGTTACACTAATAAAATCTGAACCACTATCAATAGCAGTAGGGCTTTTATTTGTTAACTCTGGCTACAAACCATATATTAACAACCTATCCTATTGAACAATCCTGCCAGTTCGCAGTTGCTAAACGGTCCGGATTTGTTTATAGGTAGGTAATTTCTAGCAACTCTTCACGCCTATCTGTATAGATGGTCCAGAAGTGTATAGCAGAACTATTACAGCTTCTTGCCTATCTTCTCAGATGGTCTAAGAGTGCTTTATTTGAATAGCAACTGCTTCAAGCCTATCTGTATAGATG
>UELV01148100.1:0-17871 GCA_900490015.1 Megastigmus stigmatizans | reverse complement strand
GAGTCTAAATGTTATTATAATAATAATGTGTATATAATCGAAGAAAATAATATTATCGCGTATTTTAGTTCGAAAATAGTTTCGAACGTATTTGCTTACATGAGATTTCCCAGGCTTGTTTCGAAGTGTTTTCTTGGAACGGTTTTTTATGGCCCACACATCTGTTTGGGATAAGCGCGGTGTGTTCGGTGCTTCGAGTCGCGGAGCGCATTCGGTACCAAGGGGGTTAGTCCTATCAAAAAAAAAGGTCTTTGTCTCTTATTTAATATTTATGATGCAGTAACAACTCAAATGCTTCACTCGAGTGCTGCTTGAGGACAGACTTTCGTGGGACGGATAATATATTTAAGGGAAAAAGGAAAAAATCGAGTACGGTCGGTGTTCGCGTTATGTCAGGGTAACTGTTTAAGTGTTTTGGGTTTGTAGGTAAAATAGAAAAAGATCTCGGTTATCCACGGATCGATACATTCTCTTCATTCTGAATTTAGCCGTGGCGCTTTTGGTGTTCGGGACTTATGGGTTGTCAGGACTGATTTTTTAAAAGTATATGAGAACGTACGGCTGACGTTACAACAACAAACTATTATTTTTACCGCAATTTGATGGACCACAAATGACTGCACGTATACTAACTGGAAGTATTTCTCTATTTCGTTTAACTTTTTTTTCATGATCTGTAACGGTGTAAAAATTCACTACAAATAGCTTGACAGTTTGTTCCTTAAAATTCATGTTGGCTTTGTACTGTTCTGTTTCCAACTAACTTACAGCTATAAAAGAGTATGTTTATATAGTTTAAGCTTCAGTATTGATTTGACCTTTGAGGTAAAACGATGATTCACATGCGAAGAGGTAACGCTTTTATTAACAAAATCATTAATAGATTACCAGTCGAGCTGCATATACCACAATATGAGTATTGCGGACCGGGAACTAAGCTAACTAAACGACTTGTGAGCGGTGATTTAGGTATCAATCCCTTTGAGGCTGCTTGCAAAGATCACGATATAGCTTATGCAGAAAATCTCGAGAACATTGAAGCTAGACATACTGCAGATAAAATTGTAGCTAAGAAGGCTTGGCGTCGAGTTCAAGATAAAAAGCAAGTATAGGGGAAGAAGCTGCTTCTTACACTGTTAACCAAGCTATGAAACTTAAGCTAAAATTTGGTATGGGTCTAAAAGAAAGAAAAATGAAGAACCAGAAAAGGAAAAGAAAAATCCATGTAATAGAATAAAAGTAACAACAATAACTAAAAATAAAAATCCTTGTACTTTGAATAAGATAATAAAAGCAGCTGCAGCTTCAGTTGTTCCAAGTATGAATTTTCAAATACTTATTCGTTCAGTGCTAAAGGGGGCTCGAGATGCTGTAAAAAAGGTGGGAGGTAAACAACGTACAAAACTTCCCTGAATTTTACCCATTCCTTCAAAAGTTGGTGGGTTTGTACCGTTTCTTGTATCCTTATTTTCTGGTTTGGGTGCTACTGGTGCATTAGCTGGCGGTGCTGCCGGAATAGTGAAAGCAGTCCACGTGGCGAAGGAAGTAAAAGACGAACTGAAAGAAAATGTCAGACATAATAAATATATGGAAGCTATCGCTCTTGGAAAAGGACTCTATTTGAAACCGCATTAAACAGGGTTGGAGTTTTCTTGAAACCATACAGAGGTAATAGTCTTAAAAAAAAGTTCGATGTAATACTACCTAAGCGTACGTTGACTGACGCTGATTTATTATAGTAAAATATGCTAATATTATGAAAATTCCCTATTTTTGAGGAGTATTTATGCGTAATGCTTTACCAGTTAGTAGACCACTTTACCGAGAATCAGCTATTCTTAACCTTGATGATGCGAGTGGTTCTGGAACACACTGGGTTGCTTACCGGAAAAGTGGAAATAACGTCATATATTTTGACAGTTTTGTCGATATTGAGGCTCCTCTTCATCTTATGCTATGTCTCGGGCTTGACGAGATTAGATATAATTATCAACGATATTAAGATTTTATTACTTACATCTAAAATAGAAGTTATTTTTGACTGAGCTGTCATGGAGCAGTCACTAACTTTAACTCTGTGTGGTACCTCGTCAACACTTGAAACGCAATATTTTCCACCCATCGAACTGTCACGAGAAAAAAACGACGTTTTGGTTTAATAGAGCTATTAAGTTTTAATTCGATTCCTAATATAGATATAGGTAACAATAAATTTTATGTGAGTGACGAAATAGTCGCAGTTCCTACAGGAAGTTATGAAATTGAGTATATTGAGCAATACCTGTCAGATGTACTAGAAGAAAAAGATATATCTATCACTTTGAAACCCAATAACAATACTCTCCGCAGTGTAGTGAAGTGTAGTCACACGATTGACTTTGGCCCTCAAGATTCAATACGAAAGCTTTCGGGTTTCACTAAACGTGTTCTGACTGGAAATACCGGTCACAACTCGGATCTGCACACAATTAATAAATTTTTTCCTGCTGTACCGCCAGAATATAAGATCATTGAAGTGCCATTGATCATTTAGAATTGCAAATAGTGGATCAAGATGGAGATATAGTTAATTTTCATGGAGATATTATAACAGTAAGACTACACATTAAAAAGTCATCTTAAAATGGGTATTATTTACAACGCAAGAGGGTATTTAAATAACCATTCATGTCGACCAACTCTCAGTCATCAACGAGTTGCCCAAGAAGTCAGTCGTCAAAGAACAGCGAAATAATTCAGTCGTCAAGAAGCAATGAAAGCATCGAGTCTAGGCTTAAGAGTTCGTGGTGTAAAATAACGTGTATTTTTGTATATTGTTATCAACGAAATGGAAGACATTCTAAGCATTCAGTCTCCTGTCACGTTTGATGAATCTATTGCTCGTTATGAGATTCATACACATCAACCATACACATCATCTAACTTTAACAATAGTGATGAAATACGTATATCTATTCAATATAAAGATTTATGTCTTTTACCCTCACGTAGTTCGTTACATGTATGTGGCAGGCTTGTAAAGCCCAATGGAACTGCAGTAGCGAACACCAAACTAATTAACAACACAATATGTCATTTATTTGAGGATATACGATACGAGCTGAAAACTGTAGAGATTGATAGATGTAAAAATACTGGCTTAACCAGCGTTATGAAAGAATGGATTTACATAATCATAGTCAAAGTTTAATGATTGAAAATGCCGGGTGGCTTGATATTGAGGAAACACAGCAGTTGACTAATGTTGCTGGTTACTTCGATATATCACTTCATTTAAATATGATTTTCGGATTTGCTGAAGATTATCGTAAAATTGTAGTCAATGCTAAACATGAACTTATACTTACGCGGTCGAGAAATGACATCAATGCAGTTCAACAAACGTCGACATTAGTAGACGGTCGATTTGTTTATCAAGATTTTAAAATAGAAATTATAAAAATTGAGTGGCTTATGCCATACATAGCCATGTCAGACGAATATAAGCTCCGTCTATTGAAACAGCTTGAAAAAATTGACCTATCGCCATGAGATTCCGTACATGTGAGTTATATGAGTATCCTCTTCTTCCAGCCACGTCGAAACACGTTTGGATTGTAAGAACATAAAATCAACTAGAAAAAACACGCTTTATCATTCTAGGTCTTCAAACAAAACGTAAGGGACAAAACGAAATTGACGCCAGCCGTTCCGATCATTGCAATATTAGTAATCTCAAATTATTTTTAAACTCACAATACTATCCTTATGGAAATTTAAATCTCAATATCGCTAACATCCAGTATTCTATATTATATGATTTGTAAGCCAACTTTCAGAGCGTCTATTATAATAAAGACGCTGAACCTATGCTTAAAAAGTCTCATTTCTTAAATCATATGCCTTTCATTGTTATTGATTGTTCAAACCAGAATGAGTCGTTAAAAAGTGCGCCTGTAGATGTTTGTTTAGAAATTGAATCAAGAGATAATTTTCCAGCAGACACATCAGCTTACTGTCTAATTTTACATGATCGTATTATTCAATATAATCCAATTAGTGGTGATGTAAAGAAAATGTAGTGGGATGAAAAAGGGAAGGGGGAGAGGCAGAGCTTATGAATATAAATAATACGTAATATGAGTAAATAATGCATTCTACTTCATAATGGAGTATATTGTGGATATGCAAGGTTTTAAACAATCAGACAACGACTCAAAGAACTCGCAATAGTATCACTTTATGATCAGTCAGAACCTCTACTATTTTTATTCAAAAAACCGTTTGGTTTTCATCAACTTCCTGAAAATATTCAACAAAAAAATAGATGGCTTCGCTCCAAGTATCATGGTTTGGCATGTAATTCAGGAGAATTCGACAATTGTGAAGTGGGAAATATTCTTAGAGCAGCTTTACATAATGTTGTCAGAGTACTGGTTAAGGGTTCAATAAAAAAAGAATGGTTTACAAGCTTTAAATTTAATGTTCACGACATAAATGAAATGAATTTTTCAGCTTTAGATCTATACACGCAACATAATAAAAAGAAAGATTGTTAACAATATGTATAAACCATAACTGAGCACACAAAGTTACATGTGCCCTGCACAATGCTAAATTAATAAAAAAGTATTATCATGATAATTCCCTGTCATTAGTTTGAACTATAACACAACATCTAAAATAGAAACTATCAGATACGCAATGGGGTAGTCCATCGCCTCAGACCACACGTCTCAAGCTAGCTGGCGAAGGCACTAGTAGCCTGAGTGGCTTGTATGACCTACAGTCCAATGGGGACTACAACCCATGGGCTGTAACCCCCAGAGGGTTTCAGCCTATGGGCTTTAGTCCCCATTATTTATCTACTCGAGCTACTTAACTTTTATTCTTGATTCAGTAGTTCCTTCTCAGATCGTTGAAGATCGGCTGCTCCTGCCTAGGGGCGGTGGCTAATGTTCATTTATCATTTAGCTTCCTACACGTATTACACGAAAACGGGTACGATTGTGTGTCTTTTGTGACTTCTACTGTTGAGCTGCTGATCCTAACCAGGGTCGGAAGACCAGATTTCTTAACTCTAAGAGAAATGAGCAGCCGTGCCCGGTGGAGATTTACTGAAGTTTTCTTCTGTGCGTTCAAGTATTTTTACTCGTGCTCATCTGCCCGCTCCACACATCATACACATATGCGCGCACACACACACATTGCCGTGTTGGAAATTTGTTGGAGACGGTCTTACAGAATACGAATATACCGCGAAAGTGGAAATGTAGCGCTAGAGCCTAATGCATGTATAAATTGAATGAAATCTGTTACATTTGTAACTCACGTTGTAATCTGCTGCTGGTTGTGTGCTACACTTTTGGTGGTGCGGTCCGTTAGTGTTGTTTTGGAGCGAGGTCCTATAGTGTGGTGTATTATTGGCTTATTGCGATTCAACCCTACTTATACAGATTTTGCAAACGTAGGGAGAACTCTTGATATATTGCAGGCTAGCCCAGTTAATGTGGCAAGTTGTGCAAGATTTGCATGGACCTCCCTGTTCGTACTGTCCGTCGCTACATTTAGAGCAGATCTGCTATGAAGTTGGCCGTGGTAGAATTGTGTCTTTATTTTGTAACATTAGACGTAGGCATGCACTATAGGTGGCAGCTAGTGCAGTGTACTCCACACGTTGCCCAACTCCACAGCCGTGTGATACTAGGACTACAATAACTTATCCCAGAGGATGATGTAGGTTCAAAATAGATTCTCAACTCAAGATTTAGTATGTAGAAAGAGTTAACTTAAATGTTTATTCAAGACAATAGTTAATTATGTACAGTAGTCGAGTTCAGTGCTCGGGCCGGACTTCTATAATACGGCTTCACAACACTCAGCCGTTGGTGCTCTATAACACATAATATACGGAAACGTCTGTCACACTTCGCAATTCAAATAAAACTTAATAAGTATATTAAACTAATAATAGGACTAAATATATTACATAAAGAAATGTTACTAACATGCCTATCTACAAGTGTGTGACGGAAATCACCCTAACTGGCTGTCGTTGGCAAAACGCCTTCTGGCGGCGGCGCGGGCGTCGCGGAACAGGTAACGGTACTATACGGTAGTTTAAGTAGACTTGCTGACGACCAGCTTGAGTGTGTGCGGTGACACACAGGGGGGGGGGGCTGTAGGACAACTCCTTGCAGTCTCGTAAAGGATGGCAAAAACACCAAGCCTTTTTACAAAAGGGTGAGGAAGGTGGAACTACCTATCTCACAGGTAGAGGTCGGGCGAGCTAAGCCATACAATGCCTCCAAGTCGGCGTATGAGCTGAGCTAGCTTACTCGAACGCTGCCGAGTCGGAACCTCGCGGTTCTATATGTATCCTACGGAACACTTTTCTGGTAGTGGGAGAGCAGCCGGTCTATGCTGCTCCGTGTATCCCATACGCCTTCGCCGCCTAGCGATCGGATGAGCATACTAGTGCGCGCGGTGTATTTGAAAAATATACTCTTGCTTGCTGTTGTGTCTTTTTCTTTTTTAGTTCTTTATTATTATCGCTGTCTTATCCCTTTTTAGTTTGCCGTTGTCGCCATTTGCTTACTCGAAGTCTACGGGTAGATATTTGAAAAAAAGAATGTATGAACATCAATATAGTTTACGGACCACAAATTTTACTTCGGGGTTAAAAGAACATTGTTTGAATTGTTTGCATTCTTTCGATTTCGGGAGTGTGGAGGTTTTAGAACAGGGAATTAGTTATACACAAGAGGGAGTGTTTTGAGAGTATCCACATTCTAAGGAATCGAAATAATGTAAATTTAATGATAGAGTCAGGTAAATTAGATAACATTTATCATTCTTTATTAATTTAAGTTGTAATGGGAAGTTTTGGGGAGGGGGGGGCGGAGAGTGGGGCTGGGTAGAGGGTATATAAGGAGGCTAAACGCACTTTTCATTTCAGTCCCTGAGGAGGAGCCGGAGCGGGCTCGAAACGTAGGTCGTTTGGGTGGTGGGGGGCGATCAGATTGTCCTTTACTAATATATATTTTTTCAGGGTTAAATATAAATTTATTTCAGATTCTGCGGGGGTGATTATAAACAAGGGCAATCTGATTGCCTATTAATATTGATTAGACTGTAAGACCAATAGAAAAATCTTTGTCAGTTTATACTCGAAGTCTAGTTTTTTCTCTGTGTTATATACGGTGTATGTGTTTTTGCACTTGCATAGGAAGAAGAGCCAGGATCTCTTCGGGGCAGGTGATTTGCACTGATGAATTTTAGAGAATTATTATATGTTAATATATGGTCATGGTTTTCGCTGTATTGATTCTTGGTAGATGTTTGATTTACGCCGTGTTGTTTAAGTATGGTGTCTGTAAGTAGTTACGCTCTGTAATGACCGCCTTAACTATTGCTATTGATTTTTTAAATACAATTGTGACCGGTGGTTCGGATGTTTCGAGTTCGTGCCTTATCGTCTCTAACATAATATCGCTCCGCGTTGCCCTTCGCTGTGATAAGCCGGTACAGTCTCGCCTTCACTATCCGGGTCTAAACTGGCACATCGGATATTTTCACTAAAGTGTTTGTTTATTGCACTGCACTGTTCTTCACTTTCCTCACGTTGATCAATGTTTGGGGGTGCGATTAAGATTGGTTGTTCGATACTCGTGCTCACTTGACGATTCTTTTTTTGTCTCTGTTTGCATAAACTGTTTATTGTTTGCGTTGAGGTGGATGCTAAAGAGTTTCTGATGATGGACGGTGCCGATATAGAATAGGAACAACATAATAGCGCAATTTGCTTAAACAACTCGCGTTGTTTGCAAAATTTCACACAGAGGTGCGCTGTTTGATTTGTCAAGAGGACCGTGTTGGAGCCGTCTTGAACGTTAGTAGTGTGTGTAATATTCCTAATTTCCTTTCGTGCTGCGTAGTGGCAATTATAGTCAACTTTGCGATTAGGAATTTCTCGTCATCTTTTACTCTGCCTATATGTTGCATTCGCGTATGTGCTCATACGACCATTATATTCAGGTACATACATACTCTCATGTATGTATCTGCGCTACTGGTATGGGCACATATACTCTTGCTTGCATTTCGATTTTTTTTCTATCTACGTCCACTACTTAATTAACAAATTATATCGCTATCATTAAAAAAATAGGATTTGTAGATAAAGAAAAAGGTAACCAAGATCGCTAAATATTGTTTATTTGGTCATCTGAGTGAGTTAGAACACTTAGTTAGGTTGCAAAATAATTAATTGTGAAAATTGCAAAATTATTTTTAATTACTTATAAATACACAAGTTATGATTTGAAAATTCTGAAAATGCTTTGTAATTTGTTAATTAAGGGTGCGCTAAGGAATGTACATGGGTCTAATTTTAGTAACTTTTGCGTACGCTGCAATTTTACAACTGAGTTATAACTTATATAATACTGCATTTTGAAATTTTTAAAATTGTAATTATATACAGGATTGAATTTGTTTATTACGTATTTTCAGCATTTTATTTTATCTATGCCATAGTTGTGTCAAGTGAGATAAACTAAAAACATTATAAATATAATTATTTATCAGTATATAATGTGTTAACAATAAATAATTAGTGATAATTATCGTTAGGCTGGTTTAATTTTATTGCCAAATTATTTGTCGATTATAACCTTGAATTTATTGTTCTTTTATATTGTTAAACTTGGAAAATGGCTAAAATGATCATCACGGAACGTAACTTTTGAAAACACCTTTATTATATCAAAGTTGCGATGTTTCGAGTGTCTAATCCTTCTACCCTCCTTTTCAGGCCAATAAGACTTATTAACTAAAACATGTTTAAAACTTCAAATAACGCATCTAATAAACAAAAACGTTGCATTTTTCTTAACCTCTATACTGTTTTCACTCATTGTGCGTCAAAAGCCAAAATTTTTTTAATTAAACGTCTAATGAAGTAGTCAAGTAGGAGGCTATATATATATAAATTATTAGTCGCAAGAAATTAATTTGTTTATAATTAGTGTTTGGCGGTTTCTAAAAGAACTATTGACATTGTAATTTTGTTTCACATTGAATATTAATTGTAAAATTGATCAAGGGTTTCATATATTGTGGGGCCGCTAGGCGTTTGCAGCGGATATATACACGTACATATAAATATATACACACACTTACATATACATACAGATATCAACTCAGCGTATTATATTTTCGCTGGTCGAGGTTAGTTATTATCTCGAACTTTTCTGCATAGGGTGTTCATTACCGTGGGAATAAATGTCCCAGTTATTAGCGAGATTGTGTAGTCAATATAATAGATTTTTCTTTTCTTTTATGGGTATACCGTACTATTGGAGAATAGTATTTAGGGGTATTCGCGTATTGTGGAGGGGCGTGGAAATTTATTCGGAGTTTATTGTAATAATTTAAAATTGAGTATATTACAGGAGCGTAACGATAAACTGAAAAGGATGGAGAATGAAGGTGAAAGAAAGGAGAATGGTATTATTTATATATATACCTCTAATCAGTCGATGGTTGTACATACATTTTAAGCAGGTAAGTTTGTATTAGGGGTGTGGAATACTGGTTGGGGATATCCTCTATTTCTAATGTTAGATATGCGTTGTTACGCGGATTTTCTTCGGTCGCTTGTTGATGTAACGGATTGGCGATTACTGTAACTCAGTATGTTGGATCGACTCTGGCTCTCATGAACAGGGCTGCTGGTATTTAACAATCGCCGAGTTCTATTTCTTGTTTTTGGGCTTAGGTCTGTTTTCGGGGGATTGCTATGTTTTTTATTCGCTAGTCTGTTTTTGCAGGATGGAAAATATTTAGCTATCAATATATATGTGATTATTATAATTATCAAGTTTGCCATGCAGCCTGATGCAACGTAAATTACGGTGGATTTTTGCAATTGATATCATCTAGCTATCTCCTTAAAACGGGGTTCTATTTGTTTTATGGCGATAGAATCGTGAGTATTGGCCCAACTTTGTATTTCGTTGACAACTTCATTTTCCCGATGTCCCGTTTCTTCAGTGACGGTTTCCCTCATTATTTCGGGTAGCAGGTGTTTTATTTCTAGGTTGATTTGTGAATCATAGAGCAGCGTTTTCGATAGTACCAAAGTATTTACTCTGTTCAGTATTACACCCCGGGCATGTTCAGTGCATAACGCAAGTATTCCGGTACTATTTAAAATGACTGACGATTTTAATTCGCCGTTACACATAAGGTAGCAGTTTAGTTACTGAGAACAACCGTTCGACGGTAGTTTTAAGTTTTCTTCAATGAAGATTTTGATTTAGGGACAATTAAATGTTGCATTTATTTATATTTTTTATTGAGGGTTTCGCAAGTAATAGGAATTTGCATGGGGGGCTATCACTGTCGTCTAGCATGGGGGTTGCACATAAATATGCTATTGTGTTTGATGCAATTATCGAAATAGTCTGTGTTAACTAACATAAATATTTTTTTATCGATACTGACGAGTAGGTTTGTGCAACGATGTTGAATACTAGAATAATCAGCTTCGTTGGCTTGTTTTATGAGTACGAGAAACGGGTGTAATTGGTAGTTAAAAGCTAAAGAAGCTAAGACTATCGACAAGAGGGAAATACAGGTTTACTATTCTTGGATTATTTATTATTATGGAATGGGTTGGGTTTTAAGCATGTGTTTTCACGTAGGTGAATGACCGTTTTTATGACTATTTATTTCTGATAAAAGTTTTTAAAGTCGATCGTGGGTGAATAGTAATGGGTGTAGACGTCTACATGACATCATTTCTAACGAATTTATTAATGTTTCGTATGAAGCTACAATCGAATTTAATGACAATTTAAATTTGGTAGAGCAAAATTGAATAGATCTCGCGGCAGTGGTTCTATTTTCGAATAAACATATTGCAGTTTCTAGTGTATGCATTACCTTCCTGTGTAGGTGTTTGATTTTATTTTGATTTTCTCCTATGCTCTTTTATGGATTTGTTCTGCGGCTAATGTTGATGTATTTGTTTACCTTTCCAAAAAAAGTATAAAACAGTCAAATATGCTTTTTTACCAAAACTCATTAATATTGTTGAATAATAAAAGCAAATAATAAAATACTTTTACACTACCTGTGATCGTTAATATTCTACTGTCACTTTTTTAAAATAAATAATAATTATTATTATTTTCCCTCATTCTTTTACCTTGATTCAAAACTTTATTAGTAAAACAACCTTAAACTAGTTTTCAATTTATTTATTTATTATTATACCAAATTTACACACGTGTAGCTCCCAATGAGGCTACGAACCATACATTGGTTATTACAATGTTAGCCTATAGAAGGTAAACACAGTTACCTGTACATAAGATGGTAATACTAACTAATATAAATTGAACTTAATACTACTTAAAAACTTAAAACTTAAAACTATATAACCCCGTTGATATCAACTTTTCTTAAAAATAAAAATAAAAACCATAACGTAGCATTAATTATGATGCATTTAAAAATTAAATACAATCAATTCTTTGTTTATTTAGATAATTTTTCCATTTCTAATGGCCAATTTAAACTAAAGAAAGTTGTGAAATCGATTAAGAAACTGCCAAGTATTCTTTTATCTTAATAATTTAATATAATTATTAATTGTCTATGTAAATTCATTTAATTAATTATTAATTATTAATTTATAGAGTTCATCGATTATGTCAGCACGAATCTGCTGACTCCGGGGCTAATTTTTTTCAGAGCCTCGTTTCTCTTCGAGGTGCATGACGGAGTTTTTCTTTTGGTTGGTTACGTCGCATTTGTATTCTCACTAGTACTTTTACTTTTTCTCTCTATACAGGAACCTTAAACTGACTTGTAATTTTGCCTATCAATTAGCGACTAAGGCACATGATAACTACCCGAGAACATTTTTGTATCAAACCCATGCCCATCAATTCAGTTTTTGTCCCACGAAACATGAGAGATTTGGTAATGATGACAAGTCTTTTGTTACCAACAGAGTTCTTATTACAGTCTCATCGGTTCCACACTTTTATTTCGTCAAATGGAGAACATTTAAGAAATTTGAGTAAAGCAAACAAATTAGGTTCTTGATTTTGAATAGGAGTTCCCGTTAGAGCCCATCTAATTTTGGTGGAGAGCTCACATACCGCAATACTTCATTTACTTTTATAGTTGCGAATACAATGTGTCTCATCGAGAATCACACACTCCCCATTAATCTTTAAATCATTAACATAAACATTAAGAAACATTTATCATTTATTAGATAACATAGATAACATTTATCATTCTTTATTAATATAAGATGTAATGGGAAGTTGTTGGGGGGAGGGGGGTAGTGGGTATATAAGGAGGCTAAATACGCTTTTCATTTCAGTCCCTGAGGAGGAGCCAGAGCGGGCTCGAAAAGTAGGGCGTTTGGGTGGTGGGGGGCGATCAGATTGTCCTTTACTAATATATGTTTTTTCATGGTTAAATATAAGTTTATTTCAGATTCTGCGGGGGTGTTTATAAACAACAGCAATCTGATTTCCCATTAATATTGATTAGACTGTAAGACCAATAGAAAAATCTTTGTCAGTTCTTAACCCATTAACGCCGAAGAACGCAGATTTTGACATAGATCTTTGAGCTCCAAACTTTATAAGAAAAACCGAGTAAATATTTATCAGAATAGCACATCCAACTATTTTTGGGCATGCTATTTCGATTTCCGGGGTCAAATTTGCATTTCGGAAGCCCTGAAAAAAAATATGGCGGATTCAAAGAAAAAAAATGCGAAAAAACGGAAATTTTTTTTTTTTAAGATTTTTGTTCGAGATGAAAGGTTATTGGGATTGAATTCCAAATGTGATCAATCGTGATCATAATAGTTAAAGTTGACAAGAAAATTTTTTTATCATACCTCAAATCACCATAATCTCTAAAAAATGGCCGAAATGACATAAAATTTTGTGCAATCCGGAGTATTCGTGTATATCTTATAACAAATCGAATATTCATGTGGTTTTCCCCATAAAAATATTATTTGACATTACATTCAACATTAACGTATACACCTGGTCTATTTTTACATGTCTGGTTCAAAATGGCGGCCAATACGGAGGTCAATATGTTTTGAATCTTCAAAAATATAAAAGTAGTATAATTTCTACTATGGAGAGACATAACAACTTACATTACACTGTCCCGTAGACGAATTGTTTTGTTTATACTTCAGATGAGCTAATCTTAATTGTCTATTTACATAAACATGTATGTTGTCTGTGTTTATTCTACGTTATAAATGAAATTGTGGTCCTTAAAAGGACCGATTTTTTATATATACGAAGTATAAAGATATTATTTAAAGTTTTTATATCCGTCTTTCTGAGGAAAAGAATCTGTATTCGTGGAGTAACTCTTGTGTGTAGAGTTTGATTTTTTAGATGGCTCGATGAGAGACTGCTTATCGCTTTTGTCTGGTTGGCTCATAGAGAGCTTGCTTACTGGTGGCCCCATGGTTCGTTTTGACGTGTCGCCGGTCCAAGGAGAAACGATCGAGAACAGTTTTATCTTTTACATGTATATTGTTGGACAAAATGTTTTTATATAATAACTTTATACAAAACTTATATCGCCAAATCATATCATTTAAATGTTTCGCCAAATTAAACAATCCATATGCATAGATTTCTAATAAAATAATTAATAGTTGACGTCAGTATTTTCGAATGTTAATTTAATTTTTTTAATAATATCGGATTTATGAATAGTGTAAAATTGCTTTAATATATCTAAGTCTTTAAGAATACATTTCGTTTTATCCACACCTTCAGCCTTTAATACATCTTTCAAATATTCTAACATAAAATCGACGCAACGATTCACTATAACTGAATATTTTTCAAGCTAAGCCAGTCGCTCGATAATACACTCATACATATCTCTGAGTCCGTCAAATGTGGTTTGTTGCATGATGATTCCCGGGGTATTCTCGTTCTTCTTAACTTTTTTTCATGGCACTACAAACAATGGCTCCGTCTCATTCATATTTTGACTTTCTTGCTCTATAAGCGTGCTACTTGACTTGTCGAAAATAAGGATTGCTCTAGCCCCATACGCCGTTGTGTAATGTAAGTCATGATGCGGTAATTATTCTTTTTTTGATAGTTCTCCAAGTTCTTGATAGAAAGTGTACGACGGATAGAGGTAGGCTCTCATCGCATCCATCTGGTTGTCGATGAGTTCCCAGCTGGGTATATCCAGAGTCGCGTACCTCGTAGGCTGTCCTAATCCGCAAAGTTTTACAACTGGTTTGTAATAGTCGCCAACGCACTCGAGTCCAGCAGCAGCTCTCTTCGAGTTTGATTTATTTAACGAGTATGTACTTGAAATCCACATATACACGACGGTGCGCTTTTATTAATGCGTATCACGATTTCGTTACTTGACATTTTTCTTGGAATGGAACTTTTTGTGCAACAAGACTGACAGAAGATATCACGACGTGTACGCGCACGCAGTGACCACAGACAACTGATTTGAGTTTTTGCGACCTGCTTGTATAAAGGGGTTGGGAAAAAATGACGGTTATAAGATGATGACGTGAAGAAAGGATAGGAAAAGATAAAGAATGGCGGTTACAGCTTTTTTTCGCGGAATTAAATGATACGTACATATAGAATCTTGCTTTCAGTAGAGAGATAAAACAATAACGGTATTAGCTTTTTCTCGAGATTAAATTACATATAAAGAAACCGCGCTGCGAAATATTAGTTGCGAGATCACCCCCTCCCCTTTCATCTGTGCGTAGCGTGGGCGGCTATGATAAAAGAATGACCGTTATAAGATGATATGCTGCAGGAATGAGACGGTTACTAGTTTTTTCTCATAATTGAATAATAAAAATAATTATATATACAACATTGCTTTGGTTAAAATATAATATCAGATGCAAGATCAAAATACGCTCTTAATTTTTCTGAGAAAATTATATTGATATAAACGGTTTATATTTACGAAATATTAACCATTAAAGTAAGATAAAAAGAATGGCGCAAGTATGACTGACAAAAGTTATTATCAAGTAGATTTTTTTTTATACGTGTATATATGGGAACTCAAACAGGAAAACACTAATGGATAAATGAGCGGGTTTAAATCACATAAGAAAAAAGATTTAATTTTCACATTTTATTTATTCCAATAATTATAAAACTAAGTGTACATAAAATTACATAAGATACATATCGATTAAAATATAAAGAGTACAGATATTGAATAAAAAAGAAGTTTTTACATCTATTTATTGGCCAAAAAATGGCGGGCGACAGCGGAGGTCCACCAGACGGTACCGCAGAAATATACTATAAATGTCATACAAAACAGAAAGTTCAGGTGGTGGTTTGTTTAATTTACGAAAATGTTTATCACGCGAGTGATTTTCATAGAAAAACGAAAGTCGAATACATAAGTAACATACTAGTTATATGTCCAGAACATAAGGATATAAACATAACCTCTGAAGCACGTGCTGAAATACTAAGTGAAAAGACAAAATTAGTTATAGCTATGATAAAATCAAAAAAAGAAGAACAGATCAAAAGAACAATAATGTAATAGAATAAATTGCAGAGGTAAGCCAACAAGAAAAAAACGATCAGACTTTTTATGAAGATAGAACAGAATTTATGAAACTTTGAAAATAGAAAATGAACTATTAAAAGATTTAAATAATGAATTAAAAGAAAAAAATCAGTTACTAAGAGAAAAATTAGATACAGAAAAGAATGACATTCCAATAAATACATATAGTAACACATATGCTGTTGTTACAGCGAATGTTAAAAATAAATCAAAACCTATACCAAAAATTATAATCGAGAAAAAGAAAAAAGAAGAAAACATAGACAATATAAATAGGTATGTGTCATACTACTTAATCAAAGATAAAATAATACAATACAAACAAAGAAAATTATAATACAAAAAAAAAAACTATAGTGAAATAATTACAAATTGTTTAAATGAAGAGAGCATTGAGAAAACAGTGAAAATATTAAATTCTAAACTAGCACATATTTGTGAGATAAAAAAAGAGCAAATTGAAAATCTGAAAATTAAAGTGATAGGAATTAATAATTTTGAGAAAATGAACAATAAAGAAATTGAAGAAAATATAAATGTGAGAAATTTTAGCAATTTTAATAAAAAGTTCAAACTATTGGATGTGTACACTAACAAGAAAAATAACTTGCAAACGGTTATACTGCAAGTAACAGCAGATATGCATAAACACATTAAAGAAAATTTTAATAAAATTTTTGTTGGATATCAAAATTGTCGAGTTTTTGATCTGATAAATGTTAGGCCATGTTATAATTGTGGAGGATTCTGGCATAAAGGTTCCAAATGTCGCAACGATTCAGTTTGCCTAAAATGTGCTGGTAAACATAAAACTCCAAGTTGTAAAAACAAAAGTCAGCATATATGTATAAATTGCACATATAGCACATCATATAAGATAGACCACGTGGCAACAGACAGTCATCAATGCGAAAACTTAAAGACAAAAATTAATAGTCATCGACTACACACATTATCATATAAGACCTACCTTACCAAGATATCTTGGTAATATGAATAACAACGTCACCATTACAGGAATAATGAAGACACCTGCCTTATTACAGTTCATACAAGCAAGAACAACAAGTGTTAGTAGTATAATATCTGCCGAAGGTGATTCCCCAAGTAGCTATGGATCAAGAGCTTAATTTTGAAGACTTAATGGATAGAGAGTATGTTTTTGAGAATATAGATCTCAATAAAGGTCTTATTAATAATAAATGTGCAATATTATGTATAAATATAAGAAGCCTAAACGCAAACTTTAATAAATTAGAAACCTTTATTGAGAGTTTATCCTTAAACCCGTATGTAATTGTATGTACTGAAACTTGGTATTTGCAGGACTTGAGCTATTTTAAACTCGAGGGATATAAAAGCTTTTATAATGAAAGTATAATTTGCAACGACAGCGCGTCGTTGCTAGTCGCTCGCCAAGCGTTGGCACACAGACGCGCGCACACAACCAAGCGCGAATTATACACGCGAGCATACGGCCGAGCGCCGAGCCGAGCCGAGAGAGAGAGAGTCCCCACCGCGCGACTCTCCCACCGCTCGCGCTACCGTATCTCTCGCGTGTATCCCACCGCACACGCTCCCTACCCAAGCAGACTCAGCGCGAGGATAGAAATCGACTCGCGCTGGCTGCAGATCCGCAGTTCGGCCAAGGTGCTCCTTGGCAGCAGTCCGGCAAGGCTACACGCTCCGTAAGCTCAGAGGTGCCCCTCTGAATTATAAGCAACAGCCTTCCGGACCCGAGCTCGAATTCCGAATATCCTCGAGGTGCTCCTCGAGGATATGACCCGAACACTTGGAGGTGCTCCTCTAGTGTTCCCCGAAGAGTAAAGTGAGGTGCTCCTCTCTTTACCTATGCTCCGGGTGTTGGTATAGAGGTGCCCCTCTTACCACACCATCCCCGAATCCCATACACTAGACGGATGCGACGTGCCCCTCGCATACGCCCAGTTCCCGTCAAGGACTCCCGAGGTGCTCCTCGGTCGAATCCTTTCCCTCCGATCCAAACCCTAAAATCCGCCGCGAATAAGGGTCGCGTTAGTTTAGTAAAACGTAATACGTGACGTCGATAAATCCGAAAACTTATCTTTTTTTTTCTATTCTTTTTGTTCACAGAAAGTGACGAAATTGTCCACAGACAGACGAGCTAGCCTCGATTAAGAATAAATTGTTAATTGTTTTGTATATATTTTTATTTAGAATATATTCCACTTTTTGTAACACCGACTTGCTTTATTT
>UELV01148041.1:0-11678 GCA_900490015.1 Megastigmus stigmatizans | reverse complement strand
TGTTTAAACTAAATTTTCTTATAATTTATAAATTTTTAGAAAAATTTAGAGGTCACCATCGGAAAGAGCGAATCTTAGCCTATAAAAATATGTATTTTCTTAAAGATTTACTAACAAATTGTGTCTTTAGCAGAACGATAAAAAAGAGTGAAATTTATGCCATCTTGGGCGTTTACGGGTTAAACTGACTGGCACTGTACCGCCAAGTATATTTATAGTTATTTGATAAGATCAAGGGTACAAAATTGACAACAAACAAAATAATAGGACAACTAGAATGACCTAGAAACTTCTATAAGACGAAAAAAATACTTAACAATTTCTGAGATGATTTCACAACTTTGTTCAGCCAAATTTTGCCATCAGAAATCGTAAGATTCCTGCAAACTGATAAGGAATTGTTTATCTAATTTGCATTGCCTAGACAAAAGGATGCTTGACAGTAATTTCTGACTTTATTTCATAACAAAGTTCACTTATTTCATAATAAAGAATTGATTATTTAGTTGAAAATATGAATATTTGTTGTTATGCAACAAGAAATTGATGTATATGTTTATTTTTTTTATTATTCATCACGTTTATCGAAAAAAGATTTTACATAATATACAGCGACTAAAGAGATTTTATTTATAGTAGGATTTGATTCAAGAATAAATTTAACTGTGCATGGGAAGAAAAACATACTTGCCACAATTTTTACCTTTTTAAGGGTAATTTATATATATATATATAGGAAAAATAATCTGCATGCCAAATAAGTTTCGTGTCAGCATTTTTGGATGATTTTAAGAATTATTCTATTAACGCACCATTGCCCATTTTACCTTCCCTTCGTAAGTATTTTCAATAGTTAATTGGAGGTCAGATCTATTAAAACGTGACTATATTTTCTACTCTTTAAAACCTCGTTAAAATTTTTGTTTTCATTTTTTAGAAACCGAGATGCTTCAAATATTCGAAATAGTGCTTTATCTATGTATACTAATATAATATATTTATACTAATTGAAATGTATATCAAATAATGACTACTTTCGATACTGCTATACTATTTTCTGGTTGTCCTTTCACCTCTCGACAGAGATAACACGTTCTTCATCTAACCTGACGATTTAACGTCTTCCTTACTACTTATCTCTGAAAGTACTTTTTGACAAGCCAATATGCGGTTATGAATGACGATAAGTCCATTAGATAACAGTAAAATACACGAGGAAAAAGTTTATCAAACTGCAAACGTTGTCACTACCACGCAGTATTTTTCAACACTTGTCACTGCTTACCTTTTCTTGCAAAACGATATAACATTATTAACATTTTTTCATTTTGATTGTCGATTTTTCTTAATTACAATTTTATTTAAAATATTCTTTAACTATTAGCATTAGTAGTATAATTATGGTTTGGATTCCGGCGAATAGATTGGCAGTTTGCATCGATCATCCTAAACTTCTGAATTGCCAGCCATCACTGCTTGCGTTTTTCACATTTATAACCCAAAATTTTAATCATTCTATCGATGATAAATTCACTTATGCAGATAAAATAGTGCACAATTTTGGCGAATATGATTTTATAATTGTTCGGGCAGGAAGTGCTGGATGTGTCTTAGCTAATCGACTGAGCGAAATTGAAGACTGGAAGGTATAAACTTATATACTTGACAAATTTGTAAAACACACTGAAAGAACACCATTTATATGAGAGGCAAAGTTTAGTTATGGCACCCAAACCTTTGACTGCAATAATAAAAGATTTCATCACCGCAACTAATATTTTGTTTTCAAAATATTTTACATGATTTTGAACATTTTTCATTATCGAGCCATAAATCTATTACAACTTTTGTTTAGAAGCTTACGAATCACAGGTATACTATGTATATTTTTACCCATTTGTATGGTAGATGTTTTCTATATACAGACTAAACGGGTTTCTTTAATTTTTGCGCAGTAAATATCTTTAACTAACTTCCACTATGTATTTTTGTTAACCTTTGGCAGCCGATGTACCTGGGTTTTCGGCCTTTTTAAGTGGAAGCAACATAGATTGGGGATATACAACTCAACCTGAACCAATAATATTTAAAGCAAGTGGAAACTCGTGTTTATCACCTCGTGGAAAAGTCATGGGTGGAACTAGTTCGATAAACTACATGGAATACGTACGCGGAAACAAACAAGATTATGATTATTGGGCAAATCTCGGGAATTAGGAATGGAGTTATAACAATGTTTTACCGTATTTTAAAAAATTAGAAGATTTACGTATTAAGGAGGTTAGTGAGACTGTAATATACTTTTATTAAAATATTTTATGGGGTATCACTGCAATGCAATTGATAAGTCAACATATTTTTTATTAGTTAATTCAAGATACGGAGATGCGTGGTACAGGTGGATATCAAACTATTGATTATTTTCCATATTATGATAAAAAAGTTGATCTGATAGTTGATGCTTGGGCAGAGTTGGGCTATGAGAAAGTAGATTACAATTCTTATAAGCAACTTGATGCTGCAAGAATGCAATTAACAACTCTTCACGGCACACGCCAAAGTACAAACGGAGCTTATTTGAGACCTATCAGAGGAAAGCGTCCAAATCTAACCATTGAAACGCAAACACACGTTATAAAAGTTGTGATTGATCCAAGAACAAAACGTGCTATTGGAGTAGAATATACATCTTCAAAGGATAGATCAACGAAGAGGGTATTTGCAGCAAAAGTGATTGTCTCAGCCGGAGCTTACGATTCTCCTAAGCTTTTCTTATTATCCGGAATAGGACCAGCAGATGAATTGAAAGAAGCTAACATTTATCAGTCCATGAACTTGCCAGTTGGACGTAATTTACACAATCACGTTGATGTAGATTCCTTCAGATTCTCTTTAACAAAAGAATGATGCAGTTTATTGATTGAACACTCATAAAGGTCCTTTATCGGCTGAAAGTCTTCACATTGCAGTATATTCGCATTCGAAATTTGAAAACCTCTTGGGAGTACCGGATGTCCAATATGGACATACTCCATTCCTGAATGAGGATTTAATAAACGATCCTGCAAATGCGGGAAGTATTATAGCTATTATCCTTCGTCGTATTATAGTGGAGTTTCAATTAAAAGCTGTATTCCACCTTTAATTCAATTAAATGGTCTTACTGTACCGGAGGATCTAGAAAGACTGGTCAAGGCTTCTTTACATTCTAAAAAATTGTTAGATACCAAAATTTTCAAACAATACGGACTCAAAAGCTTAAATATGATGGTAGCTGCATGTGAGGACTTTGCACCCGACGATATGGAATATATTAGATGTTTAGTAGAAAACACCAGTCACCTACTGAATCACCCTGTGGGCACTTGCAAAATGGGATCTCGAAACGATTCAACTACTGTAGTTGATTCTCAGTTACGAGTACACGGTATTAAAGGATTAAGAGTAACCGATGCTTCTCTTATGCCGGTGATAACCAGAGGCAACATTAATGGGCCCACAATTATGTTTGCTGAAAAAGGAAGTGATACGATTAAGCAAGACTGGTTACAAATATTCATTCAATCACATTAATGGGTATCAAAAGACATAGAATTTTGAAATAAATTTAAATAGAAATTTGAAATCATTTCAGAAACGTAAAAAAAATTGGTAGCATTTACTATACTTTAACATTGGAGTAATGGTAACGACGTGTAAAAAAGATCTTTCTTTGGCTTTTGTAATAATAGAATGAGTATGGATAAATACTTGCAATTTAAGATGAAACGAGTAAACTACCTATAATAAAACACATGAAAATTTTTCGTAATTTGTGACAATCTAGATAAAAAGTAATATCATTGCAAATGCTCGCCTTCTGTTACTAAATTAAAATTTATTGAAGAATGGTTAGATTATAGAAGTACTTGAAAGAATGGATGAAAAAATATTTTTCTTGAATGAATATGCACTTTAGGAATAATGTTTTTCGTACATATCTACAGTAGATATTTCGAACTAACAAAATATTACCATGATATCAATAATAAATGTTATAAATAAAAATTATAAGATATTTAAGAATATTACCACCAATACCTCCCCCCCACACACACACACAAACAAAAATTCTGTTTATTTTATGCGGAAATTCGTTAAAAATGTTCCTATTTCGTTTAAAAAAAAAGAAATTTTTCACGATTACAAAGTGTCTATAAGAAAGCAATATATTATTCCACTGCAAATCGACTGAAAAAGTCATGGAACCTTCTTCCAATACAAATAATAAATATTACCTGTTTATACGGTTTTAAACATATGGTAAAAAACACTTTGGTTGTGAGAACCAAAACTTTGGTCACCACCACTAAAGTGTATGGACAAATATTATCCTTCCCAAACTTTGGTTGTCACAACCAAAGTCAAAGGTTGGGAGGACTTTGGTTGTGGCAACTAAAGTTTTGGTTGTGAGATCCAAAGTATATTTGACAATCTCTCTATATGACAACCATTTGCTTTGGTTCTGACATCCAAGGCTTTGGTTATCATATATAAAGCTTCAAAAATTGTGGCTTTTAATTATATAATTAAACTACAGGCAAACGCAGTAATACAGCATATTACAACTAACAAACATTATTATTATTTTCGAAACCAAATTACAATGAATGTCGAAGCGTAACAAATAAGTTATCAGTTAGCCGGTGTACAATCGCAGGGAATGGAGTTATTAAATTTTGTTTATAGTTTGGTTCTCACATTCAAAGCCGACCGTCAGTACGAAATACTTTTCTTTGGCTCTCACAAACTTTTCAACTTTTTTCTTTGGTTGCCACAACCAAAGCTTTTTTTTCCGTGTACCTAATATGTCGTACTTTGTAAAAAGGGCTATGCCCGTTTAATCTAATTCAATAAATAATTAAATATTATGTATATTCCCATTTTTATACGAATAGGATAAATATAAGAGAATTTCCCAGATGCAGCGGAGGTTGCCTGATGACAAAATACAGTTAAAAATATGTAAAACAGAGGTTTCAATAGCAGGCCAGCATAACGTTTGATAAAATAAGCTGAAATATTATCCGGTCCTAAATTTATATTATAATTCAAAATTGTAGCTAAAGATCTCAAAGAGCATGGAGCTATCTGCATGTCTGAAATATTGTTTCAATATAATCTCCATTGGAAGTAATATCATCAGCAAGCTCAACGTTGTACACAGAGCCAAAATAGGAAGAAACATGATATTTTTTAAATTAATTATGTATGGCAAAAATATTCACGTATGTCTATACTTTGTTCATCGATTTTCTATTCTAATTGTAAGAGCATTCGATTCGAAGGGGGTATTTACAAGAAGAAACTTTAGGTCCTCTATTGCTCTCTTTATTTATAAGCGAATTCAAAAAATACTTTCGCGATAATACAACTTAAGGTATATATATATAATATTATAAAGATCGTAAAAATTATATTTTATGTATTGCTTATGTAAATGACCTGGCGCTATCGCTGAATCGACTATAGACTTAAAAATAAAAATAATAATACTTCAATCATACTGCAAAATAAACGGACTCAAAATACCTAAATAAAAACAAATAAAAAACACTCATACCTCACAAAAGTAACCTACAAAAGAAAATAGCTGGTCTTCATATGCGAAGATGAACCAATATAGAAATATAGTTAAAGAATTTAACTATATTAATAAAGTTTTCGAGGAACGTATGTTGTTCTATAGTGTCAAAGTATGGGGTCTACGTTAAGTAGAAGAAATCGATAAAGCAAAAACAGGTTTATACAGAAAAATTTTCAGGCTACCGAATTTTTATTTAAACTATTCTATAAGATATGAAATTCAAAAATACGTGATGTTTTAATAAAAAACGCTAGACGTGCTAGAAGAATAAAAATTATGTAGAATAGCAGATTTTCGAAAATTTGTTAACAATAAATTGTTAACCATGTTAAAAAGTTCTACAGTTCAATCTAAGTAAAATTGGATTAATCAGATTGGAAAAAGTCAACGATATTTTTGTAAATAGTAACGAAAGCATTGACTTCAATATCAAGAACGTTACTAAATATAAATCCAAAAATAAAACCGAATCGTTAAAGATCTGATTAATAAGAAAATTGCGAATGGCTTAGAGCGAATAAAATATTCGGCTAGCTTGGAATAAGCTATCCCTTACTGTACTCTCTATATAGAATACAAAGATTGTTACCTAAACGTCTAAATATTCCTTTAAAAATGCTTCGTAATTTAGTCCAATAAATTAATATAATATAATATAATTAATTTAATATAACAAAAATCAAACTTATATGACATCTATATTATGCTTAATTCCGAAGAGTATACTGCAACACATGCTATATATGTCGCGAAAAGAATCTCACACACATATTGTTGGAACGCCTCGCTTATATAGAAGCTAGAATAAAGATTTATGGTTACACACGCGGTATTGTTAAGACTTGTGAACGTTTAATAAAAGTATACTTAAAGGTGACTTAATGGTAAGCGTTACAAATTTATAGACTGTCCTTTAACCATAAAGAATTCATTACATTTGTAAATTGCATTTGTAAATTAAACACTCATAAAATGAATTAAGGAATCCTGTCTGTATTTAATCAATTCCTCAATATGTTTATTGAGAGCAGATCATATACACAAGAATAATAACTTAATATTAAAATGATAATGTAATACATTGTCAAAATAAGTAGAATTTATTGATCGTCATAGAACGCAAGAAATTTATACTCATAACTAAGATTATTATAAATTTCTTCATTAATATAAATTTCTTGCGTTCTATGACGATCAATAAATTCTACTTATTTTGAAAATCTTTAAGAACGATAGAGTCATTTGCATATTATAAATTCGGCATACGATCACTAAAATGCCTGAGCATTGGTGAGACTTGGATTCTGCAAAATTTTGAATTCTGCAAAAGCCGAGCCTCACAATTGCTACCTTCCTTTTGGAATAGATTTTTACTTCGGACTACTCCCGCTAGATGGAAACCAATTTTTCGGCTCCACTATTATATTTACCGTTTTACACTATATAGAGAGCACAAAACCAAAATAACATTTGCGTCTAAGATAGGGTACTTGTCATCTTACTGATGAGCCCAATAGGTAACGCCAGGCGAAACGCAAATTTCATTTATAATTTATATGAAATTATTATATTTAATTCAACATTAAAATTAATCTTTTGTAATTTTTGTATGATTCTTAATTTTACTTTGATTTTCTTCTCCTTTTACTCTATATGTAAGGTATTAAGAAACTGGATACGTCTTAAACAGTGCACCTTATAATAGTAGTTATAAGTATAAATTTCTTGCTTTTTATGACGATTAATAAATTCTACTTATCATTTTACATTGTATAGAGAGCACAAAACCAACATATCTTATAGAACATTTTTATAGAATTTTCTGCATTTGTAATTAGTTTTATTAATTGTAGAAAGGATTATATGGCACCCAATGCGCTCTCGTTTGTTCAGAGGCAGTTTTATATGTGGTAAATATACTTTTTACTCTCCGACAAGCTGCTATACGCAACCTGACTTAAGCGTTCCGATTGCCGGAGCGCTGCTGCCCGGTGCCGGAATGCTACAGCCCGATACGGACGTAAAGCTGCTATACACGTATTTCGTATAGCTGCCTACCCTCGCCAGACTCTCTCAGTGTAGCAGGACCTTCCTTTTCTGTATCATTAGAAACAGATTTGCTTTTCTTGGATTTTCTTTTTTCCACTTTACAATTCTCCTCTTGAGCATTTACTATGACTATATCTGTGTCATTAAATGTCTTTTGACACACGTGGCAAGTCTGTAATCAATAAAAGATAAATCTTATATAGATATTTATAGAATAATATATATAAAAATAATAATTTTTTTTTTTTAAAAAAGGTTAATTTTAAAGATATAAAATAAGTTTGATTGTAATGATAGAATTTTGATTGCTAAACTCTCGAACTTAAATCATTGTATTCAATTTCATGCAAAATCCTAATCTAACTGTTCTGTGCATAGTTAAGGATTGTACATTTTAAAATTTTTAATACTTACGAAAGTTTTAATATCTTTGAGCGCACGCTCACTCATCACGCAGCCACAGCTCCAAAGAAAACAAAATTTGTACTTTCCATTCATTTCCAAACCAATAACTGGGCAAATGAATGGACTTTTTCCATCGTCTGCATATCCTCCATTTTTTGCTGTATCACCAGCATAAGCTGGGTTTGGAGTAAAGTTGAGGACGTCTCTAAGATACCTCCTTATCTCACAATAAACTTTGATTATACCGATTATTACATCTATCTTTCGACCAAAAAATAGTTTGTTCGGTCTTGCTTGTAAAGAAGAATTTTGCAAGCAACTTGACTCTCTTTTACAAAAATCTGAAAGATGTGAAAAATCTGAATATTACTCCAAACCCAGCTTATGCTGGTGATACATCAAAAAATGGAGGATACATAGACGATGTCCATTCATTTGCCCAGTTATTGGTTTGGAAATGAATGGAAAATACAAATTTTGTTTCCTTTGGAGCTGTGGCTGCGTGATGAGTGAGCGTGCGCTCAAAGAAATTAAAACTTCCGTAAGTATTAAAAATTTTAAAATGTACAATCCTTAACTATGCACAGATAAGTCAGATTAGGATTTTGCATGAAATTGAATACAATGATTTAAGTTCAAGAGTTTTGCAATCAAAATTCTATCATTACAATCAAACTTATTTTATATCTTTAAAATTAATCTTTTTTAAGTAAAAAAAATTTATTATTTTTATATATATTATTCTATAAATATCTATATAATATTTATCTTTTATTGATAACAGACTTGCCACGTGTGTAAAAGACATTTAATGACACAGATATAGTCATAGTAAATGCTCATGAGGAGAATTGTAAAGTGGAAAAAAGAAAATCCAAGAAAATCCAAGGTGCTTGCAAAATTCTTCTTTACAAGCAAAACCGAACAAACTATTTTTCGGCCGAAAGATAGATGTAACAATCGGTATAATCAAAGTTTATTGTGAGATAAGGAGGTATCTTAGAGACGTCCTCTGAATTAAGGTAAAACTGTCTACGGAAACTGAGAATGTGGTTAAACGCAGTGTCGGAATTTCCTGCTCTTATATAAGAGATCTGAGATAATGGAGAGATGTGGTGTTTATGAAGTTCCTCCAAAATAACATCATTAATAATAGAGTAGATTATACGTAACCCAATGAGCTCTTGTTTGTTCTAAGTAGAACATTTCAGTATTAACCTATTTCTTAGATTTTCGTTTTTTTGCTTTACGAATAACAATATTTTTCTTCCATCGGTTTTAAATCCTCATCTTGAGCATTTACTACAATTACATCAGTGTCATTAAAAGGCTTTTGACACAAATGGCAAGTGTTGATGATAAGGATGGTGGGAGGGCAGGGTGTGGACAGAACACCGGCTTGCTGATGAGATTATCTTTACTTTTGATACACCTATAGAACATTTTTATAGAATTTTCTGCATTTTTTATTAATTTTATTAGTTGTAGAATGTATTATATGTCACCCAATGCGCTCTTGTTTGTTATGTGTGGTAAATATACCCTATACTCTCCGGCTAGCTGCTATACGCAAACTGACTCAAGCGTTCCGATCGCCGGAGCGCTGCTGCCCGGTGACGGAATGCTGTAGCCCGATACGGACGTAAAGCTGCTATACACGTACTTCGTACAGCTGCCTACCCTCGCCAGACGGCTAAAGCGCGGATCTTCTCTCAGTGTAGCAGGACCTTCCTTTTCTGTATCATTAGAAACAGTCGAACATTCTCCATTATTAGATTTGCTTCTCTTGGATTTTATTTTTTCCACTTTACAATTCTCCTCTTGAGCATTTACTATGACTACATCTGCGTCATTAAATGTCTTTTGACACACGTGGCAAGTCTCTTATCAATAAAAGATAAATATTATATAGATATTTATAGAATAATATATATAAAAATAATAAATTTTTTTTATTTAAAAAAGGTTAATTTTAAAGATATAAAATAAGTTTGATTGTAATGATAGAAATCATTATATTGAATTTCATGCAAAATCCTAATCTAACTGATCTGTGCATAGTTAAGGATTGTACATTTTAAAATTTTTAATACTTACGGAAGTTTTAATTTCTTTGAGCGCACGCTCACTCATCACGCAGCCACAGCTCCAAAGGAAACAAAATTTGTACTTTCCATTCATTTCCAAACCAATAACTGGGCCAATGAATGGACTTTCTCCATCGTCTACGTATCCTCCATTTTTTGCTGTATCACCATCATAAGCTGGGTTTGGAGTAAGGTTGAGATTTATCACATCTTTCAGATTTTTGATTTGTTCACTTATTACACAGCCGCAGTTCCAAAGGAAACAAAATTTGTACGTTCCATTCATTTCCAATCTCTAAGCGATTTAGTCTTTCGAATAATTCGCCTATCTGTTGCCTTAAATAGTTCTCTGCAGGGGACTCATTTAAAAATGATATCATTTGAACGAGAAAAATAACTATTGGGTTTTAGAGGGTCTTGACGTTATTTAATAATACAAAAATATTTATTAAAAAAATATATATTGAATAATAATGTAAAACAAAGAATTTATTATCTATTTAAATTAAAAATTTCTTTAATCACAGAAATCATACACTCTGAAATACTCGAAAGTGGCAATTTGCTCGCTTGTTAAACCTAAATCTTCGGGATATATCTCCCTTGCTCGCTTACAAAAGTCACAGTTTCTTTTTCTGCGCCGCTGGTTTTGACATCGCGCACAATATCTTATTGGGGCACTTCTTTCTTCACTTGACCCGTTCTGCCTATTAACACTTAATATATATTAACTCTATTTTCACCTTGTAATGGCACGTCTGAAAGTATCCTAGGACCTTGTATGTTGAGAAGCGCTTCTGTCTGGATGTTTGGTGCCTGGTTATTACGTCCCTCGAAACTGATTCGATTATTTAACGCGGCACGGTGTACAGGATAGGTACATTCGACGGGCCCCGCACTGGTAGATGGTGTATTCTCTGTGTGAGTTCTATACCCCAACTGCCTTAATTCAGGTGTATTCACTGGCGTGACAACTTCCTGGTCCTGCCGCCGCGCTACCCGATGTGCTGCGGTTCTATTTGTTCTATGTCTTGCGGGTCTTGTGCTGGGTGCCGCTTCGATCGTTAAATCTACTATTTGGATGTTCCGTTGCTCTATTTCTCGAACCTGTCGGAACAAATATATAAAAAAAAAGAAAAAAAAATTTATATATATATTTATTATAGTTTTGTTGTGTTTTTTTTCTTATTTTTACTTTTGGTCCTAAGTTTTTTTTTGTTTAGCCTAGATCGATTACCTCGATCTGCGGTTCCTCCACGGGCTGTTCCCGTTGAATAGGAAGAATTTCGGCTACTCTTCTTGCTCCGATGCTGTCTATTGGTACTGGTAATTGCCGTATCGGGTGTGGTTGCCCTGCAGGTCCTTATGCTCGTGCTATTGGTATTTGCTGCCGAGCTGCAGGCTCTTGTAGATTCACTATTGGTGTTTGCAAGCTCGCATTCCTGGCATTAATTTCTTGTTGCTGCCTCTTTTCTTCCAAAAATGCGGCGTGCTCTGCTCTGTAATCTAAA
>UELV01147926.1:0-10926 GCA_900490015.1 Megastigmus stigmatizans | reverse complement strand
CTCTCTCTCTCTCTCTCTCTCTCTCTCTCTCTCTCTAACAAACTCCTTACGCGACATCGCCGCAGCCTCCGTGCCAGAGCTCCGCGCCCTCGCACGGACTCTCCAGCCTTTATACGCACTTACTTATTACGCACAGTAATCATCGATTGAAAATTACCCGAGCGGGCCAATGAGGAGAAAGCTAAAGCAGAGATACTCGGCGGGCCGCCGCACTCCACCTGCCTGGCGCTTCGCTTCCTGCTATAGCTCTCTCCTGATTGGCCCGCTCGGCTAATTTTCAATCGATGATTACTCAATGAATATTGCTCGGTTCGAAAAGTTGCAATAGGATTTTTCGCTTAGAATTTTCCGCTCTATCCAGTGCCATAGAGCATATCCTACTTCACTTTAACATCCTGTATTAACAGAGGATTCTGTATAAATAAGATTCTATCTATACGATAAGTAATATTATTTATACTGTAAAAAGGAGGCACCCGCTGCAAAAGTTTTAGCGAAAAAAAGGCGTATAGGATCTGATAATCTTAATCTTGATCTAAATCCACCAGAGGTTAAGTATATATTTTTTGCATAAATTAACTCGTTACATTTCTCTGATTTCTCTAATAATTTAGGTAAAAACATATGTTACAATAATTGATAATCAAATGTTACTTAAATAATTTTCAAATAAAAAATATTAGGAATCTTATATTAAATTTAACATAATTATACAACAATTGCACTGCTACATACAATTAGCTTTATTTCACCTTCTGACAACCGGCATGACGCCATTACTCGGGGGTTTTTGAGGTTGCTGGGCACAAATATGTAATCAGAATTTCAATTTTTCAACTCCAAGATGGCGAAATCAAAATGGCAGACCAAAATTTTAAAAATATCGTATGTAATTCTATGTATTATCACTAGTCAAAATTGACTCCAAAATTGATAAAAATGGGCAATTCATTATCTAGCATCCATTTTTGATCAAAATAAGTATCAAAATCGTTCTCAGCAACACTCAAAACCCTTAAAAAACTTTCTTTGCTGATATAAAAATTTTGAAAATTTCCTCTTACCACCACCAGCCAGCATGACGCCATAGGGCGTCATTCCATGATCGGCCCACATATATTATTACTTAAGAAACATTTATATGGAAAATTTCGAGAAAGTTACACTTTTTCAGTAGAAAAAATGCCGGCTGTCAGAAGGTTAACGAAGATAGATAATAATTAATCAGAGAATAAGATTTTAAGAATAAAATCAATAGAATGTTTGGTGCAGCAGAGGTATTGTATTACTCCACAAATCAGATTGCGTATTTATCAGCAAATAGTTCGGTATTCAAAAAAATTTAGGTCAAACTTACTCTTTTATCTTTTATTCAGACTGCTATTTTTATATTCGTCATACGTTTTTAAAGAATCAGAATATCAAAAAGTAACACGCAGTCTCCTCATCATAAATTTACATTATAAAAAAGGGGAGTACAAAAAAGCTTGCTGGCCGAAGACTCTCGAGTGGCCATGTCGTTAATTTCCGTAAAATTGAAAATTCGCAAGTTTCATCAGTGAGACTCGGCCAAAAGTATACTGGCGCAAATAAAGTCCCGCACAGAAAGGCGTACACGCAGTACACATGGAGTCGAGCGCATTGAGCAGATTGAGCACATTATATCAGAGGTTGCATAACGTCCGCTTCGTTGCACGGAGATGAGGCCGCCGCCGCATCAGCTATACCTACGAGTTACGCGTTTAATTTTGTTCGCCGTCGGTATATATATATATATATATATGCGATGCAGAGACGAAGCAAGCCATCGATTAAACAAGTGCTTTATAGAATTGACGCTCAGCTGCCGAAGCTGCTACGAGACAAAAAACGGAAAAAGAGGGCCAGGGGCAAAAGAGAAAAGAAAGGAGGGAGGAAGGAGAAAGCGAACGAGATGGAAAAGGAAGACGGCGCGGTGCGGCGCGGGATATTACACGGGGAAGGAGGGCCGAACGAGGGGTGCATAGAGGTTATATAGTCGCCCAGAAGCATCGAAGCATTGCCATAGTCATTATGCCCGAGACTACGTGTCCGTGGTAAAAGGATCGGCGCGCTGCAGTAGTCAGAATTGAAAAAGAAATATCAAAAACTCGGATCCCGACGTGGAGCGTGCAGCGAGCGAGAGAGTGAGAAAGAGACAGGGCTTCTGGAAGGTGGGAAAAATGGGCATCGAACTACCGCGAGACGCATCGGGGAGAAAGAGCAAGTGAGAGGATGTGGTTGAGAGAAAAAGGGAGGGAGAGAAAGAGGGAGGGAGAGAAAGAGAGAGAGACATAGAGAGAGACCAAAGTCCGACGAGTAGAGAAAAGAGAAAGAATCCTGCGGAAGAGAGAAAGAGAGAGAGAGAGGGACAAGAGGAGTGGGTGAGGATGGAGCGAGAAGAAGATGATGATAATGATGATGATGATGATGAGAAGTGGCTGTCGCGGAATGAAAACGCCACAACCGACGTAAATTTGAACTAATCAAACGGAGGATCGGACAGAACGAGGCTCCCTGCACGCGCTCAGCAAGTCACAACAGAGACGAGAGGAAAGAAAAACTAATTTATCAGATGTGAGTGTGTTTCGGCGTGACGTGGACCGTATACGCGGTCGCGAGTCATCGTATACATGCTAACGAATTACACTATTCAGCTTTTTCTCCTATTTATGCAATGTGTTTTATCTGCGGTTATGGCAGCTGATATGCATTAACCCATTAACGACCAACACCCCGAATTTTCAATAACTTTTTCAAGGCTTTTTTTCAACTAAAAAAAAGGTTTGAAAAAAATTGAAAAAGATCATATTCGACGTATTTTGATCTGTTCTTTCGAATGGTGATACCGATTTTTTGTTAAAATACTCCTGCAAAAAAATATGGCGTGTTTTCACGAAAAAAAGTTAATAAATTTGGAAGTTTTCAACTTTATGAATTTTTTTCTTAAGGAAAATGCAATGACAATAATTCAAAATACTGCAAAAAAGTGGAATCGATGCTCAAATATTACTTGAAAAATTTTTTCATGATTCTACGACTAAAAAAATTATTTTTTTCTAATAGATTGTATAAGAACACTATATATTCTCAGTCCCGGGAAGGCATATTGGTAAATGAATTGGTATTTATTTTTTCTATTTTCTACATCAAAAGGAGATATTAATAAGACATTCAATTAAACAAGTTCAATTTTATCCTCTAGGCTGAAGACGAAAAGTATTTGAAAATTTTCTGGTCAATAAGGCTATATCTAACTGAGCCACAGTAAAATTGAGATTTAAACAATATATATTCGACTCATTGTGCATATCTGTAACGCTATAATTGATACTGAAAATATAGAATGAATCCAAGGAAAATAGTGAAAATAGGATGATCTAAAATGGAATTTTTTTTTGCAGTGGGCATAGCGCTCCCCAATACAAAGCTACGTCGTTCTGACAAAGCAATATCGTCGAGAAAGAAGCGCAGGAGAAAGACAATAAGCTGGCAGAAGCTGGGGAGAGATGAGGCAGGGATGGGGGGCGAGCGGTAAACAAAATTGGATTATTAACGAGTTGCAAGGGTTGCTCTGCGGCGAGGTTCACTGGCGGAAACGGCTGGCTAGCTCGCATGCGCGACTCTACCTCGCTCGCGTTGGCATAAACGAAAGCTAATTATGAGAGGCTCTTCGAGGACTAGTGCGCTCGACTGGCTGGCGAAAAAAACGCGAGAGAATCGCAGCGCAAAAAGCGTCGATAATCGACATCCTGCTCACTCGATACAGAGCAGCAGCCTCGCAACGTCTCGTCGCCGGCAGAGTTCCGCTGGTAGCTCCCGCAGGCAGCTCCTTAAGCATATACCTTTAAGCAAATGTTTACGCGGACGCGTCGCCCCGCAAAAACGCTTAATATGTCAACTGAGCTGATGATCCACTGAGCACTGAGCGCTCGAGACGGCGGCTGCTGACAGCTCTGCCTCTGTATGCGCCTAGGAATGCATATAGGCCGCTGCTAGCTGCACGGCCGACTCCGACGTAGTGACTAGGCAGATAATCGCAACAGTGTCGCGGCTGGAAATATTTGAATTTAACTGTAAATCACTGCCTATAGACGATGCACTCGCCGCCTTTATGTCTTTTTTCTTTTTCTTTTTCTTCACTTTTTTTTTGTCATCGTTCTCGCGCGGCTAAGAATGAAGCCGTGCGAGGAGATCGCTATGTGCCCAGCCACCCAGTAAACTGTTTTTGTAAGCGTAGGTACACCGCGGTTAACAATATACAACTAAATCATCACCTATAATAGGGTTATTTTAAAAAAGTAAACACTATTAATGCGTATCTTTTATTAATTGCTTAAATGAGTTTTCTAAAATATAGAGATCAAAAAGGTATCTTCAATGGAAAATTTATTAATATAAGCATGAAAGCATTTCAACAATTATTAGTTTATGGCGTGTAAAATATAGATGAAAGTGGTCAAGTGTACAGTGCAGTTTATTTTTTGACTGCACATTAAAAAAGAGTGCAGTATTAATTACTTTATTTTACCAAGTGATAAAATTTCTTTATTTCATTTATTCATAACTTCGAGGAATTTAAGATTTAACATTTCCGAAAACGTGCGATATGCTAGTACACAGTATTGCATACAGAGAGCAGCACCGAGCAGGGAGCTGTTCCGTTTTGTACCGTGGTGCGTGAAAGCTATTAATCAGGAATTGTCATTGATATCTAACTGATTTTCGTAATATTATTAAGCAATATGAGAAATAAATAATTTATCAAACATATAAGTATTATTTAATATATTGAAATTATTTTTCAAATAAAACTCATTCGAAAATTCAGGTGATCTGATTCCGAAGCGTTGTCAAAGTAGGAGTAATCTGTACGGTTATTGGCCACTTAAGCGAATACGCCACGAAATATTATTATAAATAACTCACTAAATGCAATTTTAATGTAAAATAGGTATCAATATTTTTAAGAAAGTATTATTTATTTAAATTAAACTAAAGGAAATAATAAAAATTTAGTATTGTCGAGATATTAATGAAAATTGTACTTAAAGTAAAAAAATACATTGATTGGCCATGTCAATACAGTGATTAGCCTTACAGTGGACAGTGATTAGCCTAACCACAATAGTATAGGTATGCATGAAATAAACTAACGATACTTTTGAATAAATTACTTTATTACAATTGTTAATATAAATTTAAAAATAAACAACATGGTTTTAAATTAAATATTTATTATAGTATCACATTATTTAACTAATTTGGTTGAAAATTGCAAACAGTAGTATTAGTTTTAACTTTCAAAACATTATATACATTTTCTATACTTTTAATAATAGGTTTTCCGTTTTTCTTAACAGCAACATTTTTCCTTTTTTACTTTACCTTTTCCTGAACTTTTGACATTTTACATAGAGAAATGTATAAGGATGGTGAAATCTAACCTAAAACTATATTTTATAATATATATACATATTGATAAAGAAACATAGAATATTTTTTCTATGTTACTATCGAAAGATATTTTTATTTAGAATTTTAAAAAAGTTTATTACTACATATTTGTAGATAAATCTTTAAAAATTACTTTTACTATCAGCGAGAAAATACATGCCAATGACTGCGCACTGTACAAGATTAACCTGAAGACTGTTTCTTATTTTTTTATAAACAAAAGTATGTGGCCAATCTTTATCTCGTGGCCAACAACCGCATTACCCCTATTTATTGCGCCGTGAAATCCATCCAAATACCGTGAATAAGTTGTTGCTCAAATTTGTTCAGCTTGTCATTTTTTTAACAACACAATAAACTTCTGTTGTAAATTGGTGATTGAATTTTCTTAAGACAAAAATAATATATACATCGAAGATGTCTGTAAGTAATCGCTCTGCCAAAGTCATTACTAAATTGCATCGAATCAAAAAAATTATTATTTTAGTCATATATTAAAGTTATACAACTCTTATTCAGACAAATAATGACACTAATAGAGTAAACAAATAATTCTTTACTAAAATAATATTTAATTTAAAATCTACTAACTTATTTTTTAGTTGTCAAAAAAGCAAAAAATGACTTATAATCTAGTGCTTTATTACTCTTTCAGATCTATAGAGTGAGTACGCTGTATGCATTCTTATGTTCATTACATGATGTATGCGCTTTAATAGAATATGATGTCATTGATGTTCAGCATATAGGCATATCCCACATAAACTCACAGAAATTTAAAAATCGGAGAAGGTAAACGCTCAACAGTACAGTGTTCGATAATCTTTTTAATTAAAATGATCGTATATTTAAAAGAACACAATTGGAAGCGCTGACTAAAAATAAAGCTCAACGAGTGTGCAAAAAGGCGCTGATGCGTCCTGAGCGAGCACCGTAAAGAGTTGGCGCGCATGATTTGAAATTTTCTATATAAAATAAATAGGGACGAAGGGAAAAAAGGCGACGGGGATTAAAAATCGGTAATAGGCGCGACAAGAAAAATGCTTGCAATAGCCTTGCTAGGCGCGCGCAGGTTTCACAAAACCAAGCGCGATCGAGGAGGCGAATCGGCCGCTGTGGAAAACTCGCGCGCTCACAAGGCGTGACTGTCGACCACCGTGATACTCCATAAAACAAGGAGCGGGAAGAAAAAAAAGTCTCGCGAAATGGACATGCTTGATCGCTTTCAGGTATTTACATTGAGGACGAGTGCACCGAGCGATCGATCGATCGATCGATTCAGCGCCACGGCCTCCTTACGTGCGCGCGCTCACATTGTGGTGGGAATATATGTATATATATATATCTCGTTGGTAGGAACCCATCAGAGAAGGAGAGAGAGCGTACGAGAACAACCGCGCACATCGTATAATGATCTCGCCGACGGTAATAATCCCTAGTCCGCCGTGCCTCTGTTGTACTATATGTATAAACCGCTGCATCGCGCATCGAATCAAGTAAATCTGACCATGAAAAGTACCGATCGCAACTGTACGACTGTTTGATCAGTATCTCGTATACAGCCTGCTCATATCCACGCGCTGTCGACATTTTCCTTTTTTTTATGCAATTTGCGCCAACAATTTTGACTGCATTTTGCAGAATTCGATATAGGAGGAAACGAGTTTCTTGCAGCTTTTGCCTTTTTGCCTTTTCTTGCGTGAAATATCGATCAAATCACTGTTATTTTCAAGTGTGTATCCAGATATGTTAACATTATCAAAATACTATCAGTTTATATACATACAAGCAGCATTAAAAATTTAATCTCGGCTCAAATTGAATGACACGTTACATAACCTGCATAAGAAATCATTTAACTATTCGTGAGTGCTTCTTGGATCATTACTCGTTGATAGAGCTGTGTAGAGGTAATCCAATTATTGCAAAAATTTTCTTTTATCACTTTTAGCGGAAGCAAATTGCGGCAACTAAAATCTAAAGCTACCAAGATATCATGAAATTAACTTAAAATGCTTCATTTTTGACGAAGATATGTATATATAAAGACCCATTATATATACATATCGACATAACATATCACCGCGGAGAAAAAATTTATTCACAAAGAAGAGAAATATTTCCAATTTAGTTAGGTACACTTTGTTGACTTCTCGTTGATTCTTTCTTCACGTTTGCTCGCAGGTTTGCGTGCACTTCATCGCGTAAATTCCAAACGAAAGAGATAGAGAAGAAGCAAAAATAGCTGGATAGAAAAGGAAAAGAGGAGAGGGAGAGAGAGGCGCAAGCGCGCTCAGCTCGCTTTGCCGAGCACTGATTATAGTTTTTGTCCGCTAAGATTTTTTGTCCCAGCCTCTCCCCCCTTTCCCCCTCAGCGCTCCTCTCCCGGTGTCGCTCTCTCGGCCCGTCTCTAACTGCTACTCGCTCCGGTTGTCGCTCTCGCCGACCCACCCCCTCAGGGTGGATGATATATGACCGCCCCCGGAGACACTAGCCGCCCCGGGACTGCGCGGGAAGGAGGAAAAGAACGAGGCGCTCCTGGGAAGGGAGGGAGAGGGACATCGTGATTCCTTCGGAAGAATTCCTTACATACGTGCGCTCGTTTATATGGGGATCCGTTCGTTAGCTTACTGTGATTCCGAAGCCCAGCTCGCCCTATCCTCCTTTTTCTTTTTCCTCCTTTCTCTTCTCTCTCTCTCTCTCTCTCTCTCTCTCTCTCTCTCTCTCTCTCTCTCTCTCTCGCTCGCTCTCTTTCTCCCTGACCCTCTTCTCCCATTCTCGTTGCTCCTTCCTCTTTTCGCCTCCTGTATGCTTTTATTTTTGACTTTTGGCCTGCGCTGATCGATTTCCTAGCTCGCTAATATTTTTTATGTAATTACCGAGTGCATGTTTGTGCTCCTTTGCTTCTGGAGGGTTTCGCCTTTCGAGAACTCGAAATTGATACCTGTTCCAAATCTTATGCTAAAGTTGTGTTCCGACATGTTTAGCTTGAATAAATCGTGAGACACTAGCACTGACACATATACCTATAGCGCTGATATGATATGATCGCTTTCAAAAGGAGTCTCTAAGGTGAATAGAAATAACGCTTAAAAAATTATGAAATTTTGTATACAGATTAAGTTTTGCATAAATAGATCCATGCCATGTTTCAGAAGACTAGAGTACCTTAGAACACAGAAATAAATATTTTAATTTTTCACTTTTTAACATGGGCTCGTATGGAAAAATGCATTTTCCTCGTATTCAATTACGTATTACAAAATAATTGACGCTAAGACTGGATCCAAATTTTTTTATACGATATAATAATATCTAAGGATTCTGTATTTATTTAAAAAATATTTTGAAGGTATCTAGAATATTAATAATAAATTGAGAAATAAGAAAGAATGTTACCCAGGTTGAAGTATTATTTACTAAATAACCTCAAAAATATTTTCTATTGGAAATTATCATTTCAAACTTTGTGAAAATCTACTTTAGTATCTAACGAATAATATTAAACATGAAATGTTTCAATTTTCGAAAATTCATAACAGACATTTGATAAAGGAAAAATATATAAATATGCGCAATTTATTTTACATTTTTTAAACCCTGCTAACGGTACTTTGAAGTAGATTAAATAATACACATGTTTGTACATAGATTCAAGAATGTTGATAAATTCTTTTGCACATTTTCATCATCAATTCTTTGAGTAGGTAATGGTTATTTTAAACTGCACGGAATTAGAGCAGCGGCCGCACGTCTCTCTCTCTCTCTGTCTCTCTCTTTTTCGCATTTTGACTAGTGTAGTTACCGTAGACCTTCCTTAACATAAAATTGATGGTAAAAACTACATTAGAAACTAAGATGTTCTCGGTAAAAAATTAGGGTAACTACGATCAGACTTTTAAATTTTTTTCGTAAGAAGAACTTGTACAGTTGAATAACTTCTAAATAAAATTGAATATTCTTAGAGATCTCATTTAAACGCCTATTTTCAATAAAATTTATTTTTGTACGTCAACTTTGAATTTTCTGAATTTATAAAATTTTTTAATTCTCGCAAAATCTCAACAATTGGGAAACCTATGGTATCCCAAAAATACTTATCATAGAGTCATCATCAAAGGATCTTCAATATTAATACAATTTATAAAATTCGAAGTGTTCTACAATTTGTTTTCGATTCTCTGTATACCTTATGCTTGCCAACTAAAAAATAAAATTTCGTTTTATCTTCCTTCATTTCGTCTGCTTTTTCCGTTTTAGTGCATGCATGCAGAGGATGAATGAAAAATATATTTATGAAATAGCGTATTTTAATAAGTAAAGTGGTTAGAGCGGTTAATTTTCTGATTTTGTTCTTTACGAAGATTTTCTTACTAACATTATTTCATAACGTTACATTTACAAGAACTTTTTCAGCAGTTATAATCAAAACACGATTGTTGAATACAATTTTAAATGAACATTATTTTTCTTTTAAAAATATTATCATTTCCAACAAAGACAAAATGCAATGTTCTTGTCAGAGAAAACCAAACCCTGGAACTTCATCAACAAGTTAATGAGTGTATAAAGTGGTTTGGAAACTTATCTTTAGGGTACAATTGATATATCTATTTTAAAAATTAAATATGCTATGGGAAAACAAGTCATTTATTTATAATTGATCTGAATTAAAATAACCATGTCATCACAAAATCAAGTATATAAATTTGTTTTTACGACAATTATAAATCAAGTGTACGTATAAGAGCTTATTTAATATTCTGAATTACATAATTTATTAAAGTGAAACGTATAGAAAAAATAATATTTATGATGATCCTAGACATGTACAATACCGTTACTTCGTACAGTATCAATTTCGAATCACCAAAATTTAATGATTTTATCCGCGAGAACAAATTTAAAGTGCGGACACTTTTAAGGTAGCTCTATGGGTACTCTCTAGTCTACTGAGAGATGAAACGAAAAATTGTTTTAAATACTTTATAAGCGTGTTAAAAGTGTTTCAAAAATTTTTTCTTCATTTTTCATTTAGGTTTAATACCCCATGTTTATTATTTTATTAAAATAAAACATTATTGAAAACAATTCTCTGTTTATTTGACTTCGGTTTCATCCTGACATGAAAATGTGGCGACACTGGATAACGAGTATCCTTTCGCGCCAATTGTATGACGAATGATGCGATGTTGCCAAATTTCTATCACTTCCTAAACTAACCGTGAAAACAAGATTTTGCTTGTTTTGTTAATAAATATCTTTTAATTTTACACGATGTTAGAAATATATGGTCAATGCGCGCGCATCTGATTAATGTATGAGTGCCTAATTTATACATACAAACAAGTACATGCGTGTGCACAATGTTACTACTACCGCGCTCATGAGAATTCTCTCCCTTCCTCTTCACTTCCGTGTAAGACGTGCAAAGAGGCAGATCGACTTATC
>UELV01147860.1:0-10183 GCA_900490015.1 Megastigmus stigmatizans | reverse complement strand
TATCGTGCGCACACGTTCGGCCACAAGACTAGCGTACCGTAGACCGTAGATGTCAGATGGAAGGAGCGGTCTGTCGTGAGCACACGTCTGATTGTACCTCCATCTGAAGTCCAGTTGGATTACATGAGTCGTGCGCTCACGTCTCATGTATGACAATTACTAGTTTCCCTGGTAACCCGAAAAATTCCGATTGTAACCAGCGAATTTGGATTGATTATTTAATACGTGCGCACACGCATTAAATACTAACTAAGTCGCTATAGATTTGTTTCTCATATGTCGTGAGCACACGTCATCATAAGAAACATATTCTCCGGCCTCGCGCATATGTTCATAAGTAATTCCGCACGTATCTGTACACCGCGAACGATAAATTTGTACGCTCAAATTTTTAAAAATCTTTCTTTTCTTTTATATTTTGTTGCAGGACAAATCGAATTTCAACCACGCCTAACGCATCTTTATTTTTATTATTTTTTTTGTTTCCTATAAAACTTTTATTTTTGTTATATTATCTTGTATTAGTTTTAAGTTTGACTGAATAAACATTCAAGTATTGTTAAACTTACATCACCGAGTCTACCCGGTCAATTTCCCTCATTACCGAAAACCTTTCCCGACCTCTATCTCCAACCCTGGCTCCCTGAGCATCATAGATAGAGCTCTCACCGCCCCTCACAAGACACCCTCGTTACAATTTTAAAGCAGAACCTCATCAGCCGCGTGCCAGCATTGTCCCAACGTCGATACAGTATGCACCTCCTCGTGCGAAACGCCCACGGAAACCACCTCCTCAGTGCTTGGCAAGACCCCTGATTGGTTGGAAGTCGAACTTACCTAGTTGTAGACCTGCTGTGTCCAGGAGAGCGACCAACGTGTCTCTGAACATTATAGCCTCAACCAATTCGTCTGCACCAGTAAATAAGTCGTCAACGTAACGATCATTCTCCACTACTTTAACTGCTATAGGGTAGCACTTCTGCTCGTCCACGGCAAGTTGCAGGAGTCACACGCTCGTGAGGAACGGCGTACAGCCTGTGCCATAAGTCACCGTAGAGAAGCAATACGTACATACCGGGACAGGTAGTTTGAATTGTCCCAGGATGCGTAGCCAGTCCCTATCCTCCGGATCCAGCCGAAATTTGCGAAACATTTTAACAATACCGCAAGCTGAGAGGGTGCTCTCAGCGTCAGAAACGAGCAACCCTCGTACTGTAATGCGCTGACCTGTCAGTGCCTGCAGAACAACACTCGCCATTTCCCGGATGACCCAGTTTGTTGAATTTCTAGGAAAAACACATTTGCCATGTTCGAAGTACCATGCAGCTTGGTATGATGGTTTTGATTGCAAACTAAACACCTATTTTTGGAGGTACAGGCGCTCTACATGTGCCCAGATTTGAAACAATTGTAGCATAACCCACCTGAGGCTACATGTGTTTTTCTTTCATCCGGTGAACAACAAATAATATTCTGGTTGTAAGTTAGAAAATGCTCTCCTTTACAAAATGAGCAGTTTACCTATCTTACCTTGTCTATGCTTACCCTGAAGCGTTGGCCCGGTACTGTTATTGTTTAGTGTCTTCAGCGTGTCCTCTGTCGATAAGCGTCGACCTTGCGACTCTATCACTGCCGTTGAGTTCACCTTTGTAAGTTTGAAAAGCCAACAATTTCGAATGTCAGTCAATTTCGTCGATTCACACAGATTTTACGCTACACTTGACCTTTTTGACCTCAGCTTGGAGCTCCCAACACACTATCACGAAGAGCAAATGAGGCTCGATGGTCCAAATTTTATGTACGCGCCGCTGCGTATTTTAATAGTTTCGGAATATGCATTAATTGCACAGGCAGATTTCTGAGGATAATGGCGTGGGAGTAGACAATAATACTCACAGGTTAAAGAATAAATTGTATGCTTTATTGTTAAACTCGTTAATTATTTTATGCGCACTCTACTGTGTTTTGCATTTAACCTCCTACACTCTTGATCGCAGTAAGTCAAAAAGCAACAGCAAGGTTATCATCCTTCTATCAATGCCTATACGTATGTCGTCTGTAAGTTTAACCCATTAAAGCCCAAGTGGACACTTTTTTCACCAGTTTTTCAGATATTTCTAGATAGGGTAAATTTGAGTCTAAAAAACCTTTGAACATATGAAATTTATAGATTTTTCATCCATCTTTCGAATGATGACATTCAAAATATAAAAAAATAATTTTTTATTACCCAAAAATGAAGTTTAAGTGTAAAAAACACCGAAAAAAAAAATTTTTTTTTTGATTAGATTTTTTACCAACTTTCCGTTATGCAATCATCTTGAAACCAATTTAGATGGTGGTGGGAATGTCTGAAATTTGAGAAAACGTGTTCGGAAAGTTAATTTTGTTACCTACATGATTCAAAATGGCGTCCAAAGTGAAAATTGTTACTAAATATCTTGAGGACGTTTTAACTAATAAACTTTTAAACTTTTGAAAAAAATGCTCAGAACAAAAAGTACTTAGAATTCATCAAAGAAAAAAATAGATTTTTTTCAGAATTTTTCTTGAACTTTCTTTAATTTACAAAAAAACTCGGGTAAAAATTTTTTCATAATTTTCTGCAAAACTTCTGAAAAAATTAATTTTTAGGCCCAAATTTACCCCATCTAGAGAACTCAGAAAAACTGGTGAAGAAAGTGTCCACTTGGGCGTTAATGGGTTAAGAAACTGAAAAGCAAGATCGACAAAGCGCGTTGGCCTCGAGGATTAGTTATTATTTTAGTGAATAAGTCGATTCAAAAATCTTTAAAAATTAAATTTATCTCCTTATAGTTTTGATAGTGAAGAATAAAATTTGTGCTAAGTTTCGTATCGTATTTTTTAAGAGTACTACATACTCTCGCAGTGTCGGAGTAGCTTGAAGAAATTGTGATTTGACAAGACTAAAAATTCACGAAATCTTTAAAACGAAACATGTGAATGGACCATATTTCTCTCTTTCCCTATTAATTAATAATTTTGTTGATCTACATAACGATAGATATTTGATCGAATGATCGAATGATTGAGATTCGATGGCCGAGATAAAAACATTATTTTTTGTTACAGTATGACAAAAAGTTTTTTTTAGGCCTCGTTTTATGTATCCAAGTTGAACTTTATCACACTTCATAAAATAAAAGCATTTTTGCACATAAATATGTAGGCCCAGAGTTTATGATCGATGCGCATGAGAGTCGGGAGAGCCGGGTCAAGTGCTACATAATTACAGCAGTTGTGTAAATTTCAATGCATGTCATACAAACATCATTTTTTCATGCAGAGGCTTAAAAATTAGTAGCAGTTCATGTCTAAAAAATGAGGCCTAAAATTTAATTTCCCGCTCGCTGAATTAATAATAACAAAAATTATTGTCTCAGAATATTCCTGAATTTATTTTCTGTGACATTCAAAAGGGCAACACACCACCAATCCTTGTGGGCGTTATTTATCGTCCATCTAAAACAGCTTTTACTAGTGATCCTGATTTTCTCAGTACTCTGAGAGACCTTAATGGTAACTACAGCCACCAGATGATTATGGGAGATCTGAATGCAGATCTGTTATCGACTACTGGTGATTCGGAGTTCGTTCAGCGATTAGCTGACGAGCTCTCAGTTAAGATCATCCAGCACGGCCAGACGCATCATACCGATACATTTCATACTTGGATTGACGTAATGCTTGTAGACGATAACGACACGGTACTCGACAGTGGGAATAGTCTGGCACCTTTTCGTAGCAGGCACAATATCATTGATGCTACTATTGATATGCATGTTGTGTCTCCTCTTAAAGAGACTTTCAGCTTTCGAAGCTACAGTAAGATAAACCCAACTCAATGAGTTTTTGTGTCGCTACGATTGGTCGACTTTTTCCACAAATACCTTAGAGTCTGACCTCGACATTAATGAGGCGCTTGAATGTCTGAGCGTCAATCTATTGGAGGTTATTAATGAATTGGCTCCATTGAAAACTGTGACTCCTCGTAGAGGGAAAGCCCTATGGATTGGCGCGGAGCTTCAACTACTCATCAACAAACGCACAAAAGAACCGGGAGTGCCGTGCTCCTGGATGAATTTCTTCATTTAGGCGGGCTGCTTTTTGGCCGTGAAAGTGAGTACTCTTAAGTTTTTCTCGGCCCCCTCAACTTTCGAGGTTAGGGCTCGAGCTCGCAAAACGCCTGCTTCTTTTGTTGTAAACTGGCAGCCCTGCCCAAAATTTTCTAAATTTTTATTCTAAAGATTGGCTATACTGCCTCAATTTTTTGCTGCGTCCTTCACCGCACTACTTAGCGCCTGCGCAGTTTTCGCAAAGGTTTCATACGTCATAGCCTCTTTCGTCCTCTTTCAGAACTTTCTACATGATCAACTTTCCTGTGTTCACGATTTTTCATTGCTCATGTTAGATGGCACCAGGCATATTCTGTTGTGAGGGCCCCCGCTAGGTGGCGACGACTAAATCCGTGACACGCGAGAGGCGAGGCACGAAACGGGTTACATATATGACCGCGCTCTCATGTACCTCCGTGCCGGGAAAAATCTACCTCTTTTGTATTTTTACACCACATCAGCCTTGCATGTACTTGGCACAAACAAGCACTCCTACAAAGGCCGAAATAAATTTGGACCTCGTGGAGTGGATACATGTAGTATTGATTAATGGTAACTCCCAGTCCCACTAATATCACTTTTTCGTGGGTTGGGTTATAACTATGCTTCTCCTATCGTTATGATGAAGAAGCAGCCTGCTAACCCACTTTTCTTGAAGATTAGGTCAGGCCTTCGTTTTCGCGCTGCTTTCGCTGCTGATATTGGGAGCATTTTTTCTGCACACGCAAACTTATTTTGTCATGCTAAATAGGCGGCTCACGGAGTGTCCCATCTGCTCACCGCCGGTTAGGCGACAATCTGGTTCTGCCTACTCGTGTGCAAGCTGCAAAAATCTATTGCATGCCTAGTGCTTCACCCCGGAGCTCTTCGTCTCGTATCGCACTGTGTGCTGCTGCAATACATTAATTAAGCCACCAATTACTGTTTTCTCACATGCCACGCCCCCCTCTACGGCTAGCTCGGGAAAGCGGCTAGGCTCACCTATTTCCCCGACACTGCTGCTGGCAAACAAGCTCTACCGCACGCGCTCGGTTTCTGCCGGTCCTTCTTGCGATCTTTCTCGCGCAGAACATACTGACAGAACATCATGGACAGCCGAAATAAAATCATCTATATCCGGTATTGCAAGCATCCGTGCTGATCTGAACGAAACACGAGCGGTGGTCTCGTCGCTTGTTACGCGAGTACAGGCGCTCGAAAGTGCTGCAGCGGCACGCGGCACGAAGCACGCTATGGGTGACGGTCCAGATGTGTGCGAGGTTCTGCTCACGGGTATACCACGCGAGATTGGACTCGATGACACCGCGATTTCCAGCCGTCTGCTGAGCTTCTTACAGCTTCCACTTCTCTTGGGGTCGGGTTTGCTGTTACGCGAGTGGCTTCCGTCAAATGCATCGTGGAGTTGTGCTGCGGTTGGCTTCGTCTGGGGCGCGCGACCTTATCATCTCGCGCTCACCTAAACTAAAGGGCCAACGGTGTGTCGTGATACTGGGGGAAGGGGGTGGTGGCCCTCTACATACGTGCTCTTTGGCCCAAGAAAATTCACCTGCTTCTTGGCAAAGCGTACGAGGCTCAAAAGCGGCTGAACTATGCGCGACCGATTGTCAAGAACCTCATAGTTTATACCTCTTCTACCTATTCACAGCGAGGCTGATCTGGCCACTCTCCAGCCAGCCCCACGCACACCGTGAGGTTTTTATAATCTGCCTTCATCTGTTCCTGTATCTTCGTCTGTATCGTCTTCACATATTGCGCACCCACCACAAAATTCACCATTCCTAAATGTCTTTCATGTCAACGTAAACCGTCTAAAATCACACTTCTCTTTATTAGAGGCACATTTTCTCGGCCGGTCATGCGATATCTTGGCCGTCACCGAGTCTTTCCTCACGGATCTAGACTCCGATTCAATATTCCAGCTACCCGGATTTGCCTTTTTTCGACATGATAGGAGGGGTAAAGAAAGGGGCGGTGTGGGCGTGTACGTGCGAGACCACTTTAAAGTTAAAATTCTCGCCTCTTCAGAGCCCTGCTTCATCAACGCACCGGAATTTCTCATCCTGGACCTCTCCTACAAAAACAGAGCGTTCCTCTTTGCCGTGGTTTACAGGCGCCCTCATACTGTATACCCTGAACTATTTTTTAATGTTCTGTCGTCCTTTTTACCGTCCTATACAAATGTTATTTTAACGGGTGATTTTAATGTCAATATGGCTGCCCCCAGCGCTACCTCTGTCCACCTGCAATCACACATCGAGTCACATTCATTATACCTGGTTCCCTCAGAAGCAACTCACCATGCAATCTGCCAAGATCACATCTCCCATACTTGGCTTGATCTCTTCATAATAAACGATATTTCTTCTCAAATTTCTTATAATAAATCCACACTCCCATTCATCGCTGGCCACGACATCATCAACCTTCTCTTTAAGTTGTCTTCGCCTCCACTTGTAAATAAATCAGTAATCACACGTTCATTAAATCGCATCATCCCCGACCGCTTAGGCAGTTCCATCATTTCACATCTTTCAAACACTTTTCCGGCAGATTCGGATTTTTCTCCTGTTTCGTCTCGTTCTGTCCCTAGTTATATTCCATCGCTCGTCTCGAATATCGACGTGAGCGTTTTTACATACAATTTAACCAAAGTTATTCGAAATTCTTTTGATGACGTTGCCCCCGTCCGTACCGTTTCGCTTTCCACCTTTTGTAAGCCCTGGGTTTCGAGCAAGACATGACTACTTATGCGGGAGAGAGACAAGATCTACCGTGTGGCCAAGCGCTCCAGCAACTTCGCCGACTTCCTAAAATTGAAGACGCTTCGCAGCAGTATATCGAATAAGCTGGATATAGCCAAAAACAAATTTTTCACTAACAAACTAATGAATGCCCCTGATGCATCTGCGAAGTGGCGTGAGCTCAGGCGGATGGGTGTAACCGGTGCCCCGCGCATGACACCATTAAATTACTTTTCATGCTCGGACCTCAATAAGCACTATGCCAGTCTCACAGCGCATTTGCCTCCCGTCTCTCTCGAATCCCTCGAAAGCCTGCTCTCGCCTGCCAATGAGATTGCGCGCTTCCGTTTCGTCCCAGTCTCAACTCGAGAGGTCTTACAGGCCATAAACAGCTCCTCTTCCTGCAGCACGGGTCCAGACGGTATCTCCTCGTGCATGCTAAAGCTCGTTGCGCCAACTCTCGTTGCCACAATCACCGACCTGCCAGCGCTCTGGAGGAAGGCCTTCCTCTCGCCATTGGCAAAAACGGCGACAATGACATCCATGTCAGACACTCGTTCCATTGCGCTTCTCTGCGAAATTTGTGCGCATGATGTGCTCCGACGCGGCCATCGCGTGGTTTTACACTTATTTACACGACAGGCTCCAGGCGGTGGTCGATACGGGTGGCTCACCATCCGAATGGCTAAAGGTCATGGCTGGCGTGCCCCAGGGGAGCGCTCTCGGCCCCCTCCACTTCATAGTCTTCATAAATGACCTGCCTTCGGTGTTGAGCATTTCACGTCACATGATCTTCGCTGACGACACCCAGATTCACCACTCCTTCCCACCATCCAGCCTGCGCGAGGGTATCGCGTCGATCACGTGTCACGCTGAAGCTGTCGCTTCCTGGGCTGCTGAAAACGGCCTTTCTCTGAACCTCGGGAAAACCAAGGTAATGCTCTTGGGTAGCGAGGCCTTTATCTCTCGCATTGACCTTGAGAGCATTCCCAAAGTTCAAATTCTCGGGGTTCCCATTCCATACGCTACTCTCATAAAGAATCTTGGTGTCTTCATTACCCCCACTCTCAACTGGGCACCTCACGTTAACCAAATCGTAGGTCGTGTCTTCGGCACCCTACGCTCTCTACGGCACTAATGCCATTCTCTTTCATTTTCATTTAGGAAAAAATACATCGAAATCACTTCGTTATGATAATTTCTAGGTGCATTTTAGCCATTTAAACATGAGCTGAAAACAGCACGATTAAGCGCTCCCGCGCCGCGCTTGGAGAGTTGACGTGAAACGCCTCATATATGAAAGGGAGAATCGTTTCCGGCTCTCTAGAAAAATCTAGAAAAAAGTTAAACTGTACCCCCAAAACAGTTACATTTATAATTGTTAGGTCTTATATATTTTTGGGTCCTACGTTAATCGAGCCGTACAATTTTTCTAGCGTTATAATTTTTTGAGTCTTAATTAATTTTTTGGGTCCTATATTATTTGGGACTTATAAATTTTTTGTACTTAGATTTTTGGGGCCTTATATTTTGGATCCTACATTTTTTGGGACTTATAATTTTTGGATAAATATTAATTATTATTGGCAACAAATATGAATTACGTTATAGAATAATAAAGAGAATATCAAAAATGCGCTATGAAATTTTTTTACAAGTATGCAGAACGTCCAAGGCAGCCTCATTCTAAGCCTTACTGAAGAGTCCATTAAACTGATCTGGGACGAAATGCTGATGATATTTAAGGCCTCTAATTTATAAAACAGTATAATGCTTAAACAGGGTGAGAGTCTCCATTTAATATATATATATATATATAAGATTTCACAGCATATTTTGTTATTGCAGATGATATAAGTCGATATATCACAGCGCACTTTGTACTGGCTGCCTGAAAAAATTAATAATGCCCAGCGCATTTTGTAAATGCAGCAGGTAAAAATCAATATTCCACAACACATTTTGTACTTGCTGTCGGTAATAATTAATATTGCACAGCGCATTTCATAATTGCAACCAGTAATAATCAATATTTCACAGCGCATTTTGTTCTTGCTACTTCTTCTTGGGAAATTGAAAAGGGTACTTCTCCCCATTTATTTGATACATCAGAAAATAAATTTTACACTGGCCCGCTACCGCCTATAAGTATGTACGCGCCTGACTCTATTAGTGCTAAGGATCGAGAAAATTTTTTTCGTAGCCTTTCGCGAAAACGTTCCTCGCTCCAAAGATCCCAAAGTTTGGATATACGCTGAAATAGTTTAATATCCATAATATGGGTAAATTATAAATAGACAATTTAAATGCATTCTATCCATTATTTATAAACTTTTTCTCATATTATATTATATACAAAAATTTTCAAGTTTTTGAGTAATTAAGCCATAAAGATGGCTTTTTTGCAAAAAATTAAAATTTTTCAATTTTTCATGGTGCAATATCTTTGGAACGGTTGGGTCTTTTTCACTCAAATTTGGTTTCTGCGCTTTTTTTTTTATTCTCAACAAGTGTGCAAAATTTCAACAAATTTAAATTTTTCGTCCTCTTTCTGGCAAGGAATCTCCTATATATATTCTGAGAGAGAGAGAGAGAGAGAGAGAGAGAGAGAGAGAGAGAGAGAGAGAGAGATGTATGACGTGTACCTCCACCTCGATACCTCCGACAGTGGTGGGGGTTTGTTATGACGGGCCATAGTGGGTGCATAACTACTCATGTTATTAATACTTTCCATTCAAAAGTTATGAGCGATCAAAAATTGAGTGAACTTTAACCCATTAAGTCCCAAATGGACGATTTTTTTTTTACTTTTTTATTTATTTATAAAAAATTAGAAATAGACATTTCCCATTATAAAATTGTCTGAACTTTCCATCTACATAGTCAGAATTTAAAAAAAATGCATATTAACGAAGTTATAATTGTTTATTTAACAAAAAACACAAAATTTTGAGTGAGAAAAATTATTCAATCGTTTTTTTTTAGTCGAATCCTTTTGTAGATCTTTAAGAATAGCATGTAAAAGGCTTCCTCGGATCATAATCTTTAAATTACAGTGGTATGTTTCTTGAAATTCAACATGGCGGTATCTAATATGGCGGTTCAAAGACGAAATATTTTTGGTGTTTTGGGTAATTTTGTTGAATAAAATATTTTGTTTTCAATGTTTGTCATACTTCGTATATAACGATTTTTTGGGTCGCTGATTACGAATTAACGATCAGATTTTCAAAATTCAAGATGGCGGATCCAATATGGCGGTCGAAAATTCGAAAATTTGTCCGATTTTCATGAAAATGGGTATAC